>JBBPCY010127529.1:3521-16991 GCA_037974405.1 Brachyalestes nurse | reverse complement strand
ATGCATTAAACTGAGTTTAAAATGAAATTAAAGTGTTCTGGGAGCATATTTGGGGGCATATTTAGGGTTTACACTATCAAAATAGGCATTTTTACCAAAACACAAAAACATGGTTTTTCACTATATGCGGGTGCTCTTGGAACGTACTGTATATATTACTGTATATATATGTAGCCAGATTTTATTGTGTTTTTTGGATGCAGAATAGTTGTCAATGCTTCCTGGAGGACTTTCAAAGACTCTTATTTTCAGTCCAGTCCTGACTGTACTGAAAATAACCTGACCAGTTTCAGGGGAAGGTTTTTTGTTTGTTAAGCCACACAGTGACCTACATATGAATCATGCAACATAAGGTCTGAACCAGTTAAGAAACAGGTGCAGATAATTCCAGATGATCAGGCGGTGATTAGTATACTGGTGGTGCTGAAGGCTGCGTGCTTGGAATGCCTGTATCTAGGCTCCTTGTATCTTTAGGCACTTTGCAGCATGTTGCAGTAAAACCTTTGCTTCCATTTCTTTCATATCTATCAACTCAATATAACAAAGATAAGACAGTCTGACAGCCAGAAAATAGTATCTTGTACACCAACAAGGTGATTCAAAGAAATACAGAAAACTACTTTAATACATTAAAACATCTGAACATCTGTTGGTCAAACAGTAAATAAGTGAGAGCAATAATGGGAAAAGAGTTAATTCACCTCTTTTATCAGTTGTATCTTTCAACTCTTCTGGATTGCTTGCCATCTTGTAAAACTGGAACAGAAGAAGGACAACAGAATAAAGTGTATAAAGGGCATCTACAATTCCTTGTTCAAAGAAATATGTTGAGGTAGATGCAGAGCTTGCTTTTCATCCTGTTTAATAAAAAAAAAACATTATTTTGAAATGTGCACTGTGTTTTAAAATACAGGGTATAAATTATGGAGTTTGTTTTTCCTTTGATGTAAAAGAAGACACTACATTTCTTGGACGTTGGTTGATGAGTTGAATTTACCTTCAGTGGGAGCACTAAATGAGACTCCGGTCTGAGTTGTAGTGGAGGAGACTGCTGCCCTCACACCAGTTACTGATTCACTTCTGTGTTGTTAAGGTGAAATGTTTACTTGTTTTGTTGATACAGTCCTCTACACTACATTAGATTGCCTCAGGGGTGCCGGAAACATTTTTAATGTGGGGGGGCTCATTTGTATTCGTTGCTGCGCACATGCACAGTCTGTCCTTTTGGAGGGGCAGGGATTGGTGCGTGCATGCACAGTCTCGGTCGTTGCCTGCTATAAAGGTTCCAGCGCCCATGGATTGCATTAAGCCTCTAGAGTATTAGTGAGGCAGGCACTGATGCTGGATGATTAGTTACAGTGGTGTTTGAGAGTTTGTGAATTCATAAACTTAGTCAATTAACAAACTTTTATCATCATTTATAATTTATAATTTAGCCTTGCATTTACAGAGACTGAACAATTGGAAAGCTAAGCCTAGATGAATTTTAGCCCAGTCCTCCATACAGAACAGCTTAAATGTCATAATAATTGTTTACCACAGTGCCCACTATCCATGATGTAAAATTCAAGTATTAGCATTTATTGAAGACCCTGCCGACTCAAGAAAAGACATCCGCTTTGTACATTTTGAAAAAAATGTGGCAAATCTAAAGACAAACCCAATGCAAAAAATATTCTTGTCTCACCTCTGGGACTGAGCTCTAAGTCGCTCCAGTGGTGTGCTGTATTTAAAACATGCTGTCTATCAAAAACGGACAGACAGTTCCTACAATCATCATGCAGCGGCCAACGATTTTGCTGAAACAGCTGATTCTGAACAAGCTAGTCATGAAGTTGAATGTGTTGTAGCGCACTTTTACTAAAAGCGATAGAAATACAACAGTTCATGTATGAGCATTTATTTTCTGACATATCAGAGGAAACAGATCCTCTTAGAGCAGTCTGCAATGCATTGTGTCTAGTTGTGATGCACACATAACAGAATTCATTGTTCCATCAATGAATGCAAGTTGTTCTGTCTAAGATGCAGCAAACAGGCCCAAACCATGACCTTATTACCATGTTTCTCAGTCAAGATTCTAGGTTGCATTTGTAAGAAAAGTTCATACAAATAGGGCAAAATGTACCTGGTTTATATGAAGAAATTTGTATCGATTTTTCACAGGTGTTTTTGGAAACAAGATTCCCAGCATAGAAACTGCTAAGAGTAGGGCATCACATGTTGTTCATTAAACTTCGTGAAAATTTACTTTGGATTTTCTGTGTCTGCCTTTACCATTACTTATATTTTAGACTTTAGTGGTTGTCGGGGAGTAGCCTCAAGTTGTCCGTCCAAAGACAGATAAAATAGTACTTTGGTCTTTTGTTTTGGGTTGCAAAATCCAGTTAACCAATTAGCTGGCTACCATGGAAAGTTCTTGTAAATGTCTTGCTTCTATCAAGTTAACTTAGACAACATAAAAGTTGGTACTGTACTGACTGACCACAAATGTTAACAAAGATGTGTAAGTAACATAAACATAATTGCTATCTAAATTATTTGGCAGTGCTGACATGTCACATATTACTGTATTGGCCTGAATATAAGACACAGTTTTTGTTCTAAAATTACTTCTTAAAAAAGGGGGGTCTTCTTATATTCGTGGACTAGATAAAATAGGGGAAGCTTGCGCTTTTTTCCCAAAAATTGAACCTGGAAAAGGGGGGGTCGTCTTATATTCAGATCGTCTTATATTCGGGCCAATATGGTAGTCTTTGTGTGATGATCTTGATCTAACACATGCAATTTAATGCAAAGTTTTTCATTTATACAATGTTTAAGTTATATTCTCAGATAATTTCTTGAACAATTTGAGTAAAAAATAGGATCATGAAAATATTTCAAAGTTTCTTAGTGTTCCCTTTTTGACAAGCAGAAGCCTCTGACAATCAGATCGTCATGAGAGTTTTAGTAGAAGGGAAGAGACTCAAACACACACTGTCCTTCAAAGGCATTAATGTGGTCAGTGTCAGATGCGCTCCTTGCCATGTACAGTGGCCCAAATGGGTCAAAACAGTGGTGCTAAAGGGATACATGGTTGTCATTCTTCTGTCAGAAGAGAATGGGAGAAGTTAATCAATTAATCACAGAAAAAAATAATGTGGTAATTTTACCACATGACTTTAACCCGATCCAGCGTTCTGTCGAAACATCAGGATGTACTACTGTGCCTTTTTATGCTTGTTCCACAGTCTTGGGATTTAGTGCCATGCCCATAAATCTGTGCAACCTTGGGACAATGGCAGCTGTATAAACTTCAAGGGAGCATTTTTCCACAGGGTAGCAGGAATCGATAGACTCTGCTGTCGATTTGCACTATGATAGCATTTTTCAACAAGGCAGCATAAATCATCAGGACACCCTGCTTCACGGTAGTGTTTCTCAGTGTTAGAACCTGACTGTATAAACGGGCTCTATGTACCTCTAAAGATCTGTCTGTCTATCTAGGCTCTTCTCATTTAAATAAAATATGTTTTTATCCGATTCTGCATATGATTTGTCTATTTCTCATCATTTTGAGTGTTAAACTGACTGTATAAACCATATAAGCTTCAAGGTAGCATTTTCCGACAGGGTAGCATGAATGGGTAGACTGCTTATAAAATATAATTTTAAATACAATATGTACAATATTATTTGTCTATTTCTCATCATTACCAGTGTTATAAACTGACTAAAGCATTTTTCAATAGGGTAGCATGAATCCATATACTCTGCTGTCAGTTTGCACTATGGTAGCATTTTTGACAAGGCAGCATAAAGCGTCAGATGTACATTATCTGTACATTGTCTGTACAAACCGCACTTCATAGATGGACTTAGTTCTATCATTGTTCTGGCTGAAACATTTTTTTCCTTCAGTATATTAGGTCATATTTTCATTTGCTGTGAACATTACTGCACATGCAGAAAGAGTTATTAAATAAAAAAAAGGATGTTGAATGTTACATTGGGCTGCATATTGTCACATCAAGCTGGGATGGCGAGGTGCAGAATCAGGGTTCCGTTTTTTTAGATTTTTATTTATAAACAAGAACCCAAACACAAAGAGGCTCAAGGGCAAAACACAAAGTAAACACTCATACATGACAAAGGACACCGGAGACAGACACACTGTGGGCAGGAAGACAGGGATAAGCGACGGTGGATCGACACAAGTGTTTAAACAAAGGCACTTTAAATACACAAAGGGCTAGGACACGAACCAATGAGAACAGATAATCACTTAAGACAAACACTAAACAGTTGACTGCAGACAGGACACCAGACACAGTGACACACTGTTTCAAGTGGGTCCCACTTGTCCGTTGAGGGCTCGGAGCCAGCATTGGCGCCTGCAGTGATGCCATCCTGCGAACCAGAAGAGCACTAAGGAAGACGTCCCTTGGAGCCGGCTTAGGAGCCGGAGTGCTGAATGCGGGCACAGGAGCCCGCATCTTTGGGGCTGGCATGAGCGCCGGCGTTGGCGTGCTCTGGATGGACTTGCTTCCTGGGTGCAGGTATGGTAGACTGCCTGGGGTCCAGCGTGTGGACCGGCAGAGCGCCAGGGGAGACTTCCCTCAGCACCGGCACCAAAGCCGGTGCACCTGTCGCGTCCTCTGGGCTGGCATTGGCACCATCTACATTGTGTTCCAGAAGGGTGTGGAGGGGAGGGGGCCTGCCTGGGAACCTTAGGGGCCTCAGGAGCATCAGGGAAGATGTCCCTTGGTGCCGGCTCGGGAGCTGATGTGCGGCATGAGAGCTTGCATCCGCAGTGCAGGTTTGGGGGCTAGGCTCAGATCCGGTGAGAGCTTAGCGTTGGCTCCAGGCTCTCTGGAGCCGGCAGCATGGGGGCAGCCATCTTCCTCGGGTGCCAAGCATGGGAGTTTATGAGTGAACGTGCTGCACCCCTGAGGCTAGTCGGTCCATCTATCACGTCGGGCTGGGATGGCGAGGTGCAGACAAAGGGTTTCATTTTCTTAGATTTTATTCGTAAGCAAGAACACAAATAGGACAGAAGAAGGGCACAGGAGCCGGACACACTCTGGAGACACAGAAACAACAGTGGACCGACACAAGGATTTAAACAAAGGCACTTTAAATACATAAAGGGCTAGGACAAGAACCAATGAGAACAGACAATCACTTAAGACAAAAGGCTGACTGCAGACAGGACATCAGACACAGTAGCCGCGTTTACATAGATACTTTTTTCAATCCGATTAAATTTAATCGGATTAAAAGAACCCAACTGAACTGTTTACATGAACATCCAATAAAGAGATCCGCGTTTGTTCCACGTTTCCATGTTCTAGGCTACTTTTCTGGTACAGAAAAAGAAAATGCACTGTCTGAACCTCTGAGGCTTCCTTTCTCCTTGTTTATCCTCCACTGCATGCCAGAAGGGATGTGTGATTCACTCGGCGTCTCGCCAAAAATGCTGATAATGATGAGAAATATTCAAATTATACTTATAATCAGAGAAATATATTTTATTTAAATGATAAGAGCCTAGTTAGACAGATACATCTTTAGAGGTGCAGAGAGCCAGTTTATACAGTCAGGTTGTAACGCTGAGAAATGCTACCGTGCAGCAGGACACAGGCTACTTCAGACTGTGCCATGCTAACAGTTTGTGGTGATTCTGGACAGTACTGATGTGTCTGTTTCTGATTTTACACCCATGAACCGTTTACATGTGACATTTTTAATCAGATTAATCAGATTAAAAGTGAAAAAAGTGTCCATGTAAATGGGGCTAGTGACACACTGTTTCAAAACAAAAGTCCTAAACAATGGCGACCACTAGCGGCCACTGACCAGGAACGTTACACATATGCCAAAACTATAATACATTTTAAAGACTTTTGCAACAAAAATGTGTGTTATTAATTTAGGTAAATTAATCATAGAATTATTCATTATATTAATTTTTTAATAGTTTTTAATTTTTTATAATATATATCAATAGCAATATCTCTCTCTCTCTCTCTTGATCTCGATATATATATTGCAAGGGTTACATTCCAAGAGCACCTGCATATAGTGAATGAATGCAACGTCATGATGTGGTGATGTTGTGATCTTTATAGTGTAAACGCTAAATGTGCTCCTAAATATACTCCCAAAACACTTTAAATTCATTTTAAACTCAGCTTAACCCTTACGGTCTTCAGGTCTGTGCCCTTTTCAGATTTTTTGCTTAAGAAAAATTAGTGGCATTTCTGTTTATAAATGTGATTTAACAAAGGTAAAGAGAACAAATTTAACACATTTAATTTATATTACTTGCAAATGGGATGAAGTAAACATATGCTGAGAACCCAGCAGGACTTCCTGTATAACTAAAAAATGAAGACCCAAGCAGGGTTACTACAAGTGCATTTGCCCGGTGGGCCGATAGTAAATTTGGGGCAGTGAGGTAAATTTGGGCTGGCGCGGAAACCGTCAGCACCTCCCACACCCAGGGGCACAGATGTGGTTGGGGAAGAGGGATATGTGTCCCCCCCGCCCCCCTAAGCACAGATGATGTAGTGATGTATAACTCATACTCCTGTTTAAGGGTCTAAAACATTTTATTTTGCACAACTTAAATCGAAAACCTGAACATGCTACTCCTGCCCCCAAGCCCTGTCCCCAAAGTCCCGCCCCAAGCCCCTCCCCCCATTAGCACCACCACCACCCCCCAATATATATTTATATATATATATGTATTTGTGTGTATATAGATAATCACTTAAATATATATCACTTATATATATATATATATATTACCCATTTTAGTTCCAAATTCTTAAGAAAAATGTAACTTACAAATTTTGTTAGTGCAAGAGAAAGAGTAAGACACTCCAGGAGAAGGTTGAACTACTGGATATGCTCCGAGAAGATTGGGGTTGGCTGGGGTAGAGAGAGATGAGAGGGGTATGTGTAGGAGTGGGAGCATGCACGATGTGAGTGTGTGTATTGCAGAGGAGTGAGTGAAAGGTGAGATGGTTCAAGGTTTAGCGGCGTGAGTTGTGGCCTAATAGCAACAAAAAGAGGCTGTTGAGCTCAGTCGCTGCCCAGTGTCTGCTTCAACTGGCGGGGCACTACAATACGACTCCTCCTGAAGCACAGTAAATTATTGAACTGTATTTACCCAGCTTATACCAAAGAAAATGGCAGCGCATGAATTACAGTACAGTCTATATAGAGGTAATATCTGTATATACATTCTAGCACTGCGGGAGTTCAGACTAAACTGTACAGTACAAATACGGGTTTACCTTTACATTAATGCATTAATCTGAGTTTAAAATGAAATTAAAGTGTTTTGGGAACCTATTTGGGGACATAATAATAGGCATTTTTAGGCATTTTGTTTTTAACCACATCACATGGTGGATGAGGCCCAGATGTCACAGCTTTTTTCGAGACGTCGCAAAAGCAACAAAAAAAAAATTGTGGATAGTGCAGGGGTTTCCACGAACAATTATTAGTTCGGTTCTCAGAAAACATCCACGAGAGACTGAAGCCGTGACTGCTGAACCGCATATAAGCGGGAGTTCACTGTATATATATATCTCCAGTTTCAGTTCAGCAGTGTTTGACTGAAGGAAATGCTAAGACAGAGATCAACACCAACACAGATAATCAATAAATCTATGAAAAGTTACTGTGCTAACTATGTAATTTATGAAGTTAAAATTGGATTCTTACTTTCAGTTCCACATTAAATGTAACCTCTATGTTCTATCCCACCTTAACTAGGGCAACACCACTTTCTGACTGCTGTACTACAAAAACTATTTTATACACTAAAAGTTCTAAAATATTTTTATGCATTCCAGTGCCTTGTGTAAACAGAGTCATGGGACCTCAGAACAAAGCAATGAAATTAACTGCATTTTCAAGAGAGAAAATTCAAAATTGGACCAGAACACAATTGGACGGTTAACGATAGAACTTAAAGTTCCAGCAAAATGAAGCACTAACTGAGCAATCGTTCCTAAAGTTTGTCTCTTTTTCATTAAACCAGCTAAAATGACAATGACTAGGTAAAGATTTGCAGTGATTTACACCTTACATGTTCCATGGCCTTGCAGTTGTTTGGTCAAAAAGCTTCTTTCACACAAAACTAACTTTACAAAACAAAAGGGAAAAGGTACAGAAATCATTTTCATTAAGGCCTGAGAATAGCTTTAATTTCACTGTCAGTCTTCAGTTACAAAATCATTATTCATTTTCATAATGATGACCGGAAGACAATAATGACATTCTGAAATGGACACACACACCTCAACAGTCCAGACTGAAAGATAATTTGACTTCTCATTCCTCCCTTTAGGACTTAACAAATCAGAACACATATGTTTTGTAACAAGGTAATGATGGACTGTTGTTTCATTTTACTTACGTGGTTCTTGCCATAATGTGAAGTAGAACCGTAGTCGAATAGGATTACTAATTGTGTACCAACCCTACATCTGCACATCAAAACTGATGGTCCCAAACACATTAAATGTGACATATCTCTTTTTAAACATGTTATAATAGGTCAATGGGCTATACAAAACATGTTCATGAAGTTCTTTGCACAAAATCATTCTCACGTAAAGAGATCTTACCAACTCTATTCTTGACAGTTTCAGTTCCTTTCAAAATGAGCTGTTTAATGAGCTCTGTTACTTTTATGCAAATAAGTGGTTGCTGGCCATGCCCCACCCATTGCATGCTTACACTGCGTTCACCACGCATTAAAATTTTAGAAAACAGAGGCACTATCCAGCCCTATAAGTTCAACCCTGAGTCGGACCCAGAGCAAGATGAACACAACACCATGTGTGACTTGCCTTTGCCTGTAACCATAGTGCTCGGCATCTTATGCGTGCTCGTAAAACCAGGAGACGAAAATGGTGGAACTAATCTAGTGGATGGGGGCTCGACAGATGAGGGGTGGTTCTATGCAAATTTCCTTATCCTGACATCAGGATAAGGGAGCCGTCCAAACAGCTCATAGAAGCATATGATTCTTGACACCAAAATCTTTCAATTGCCCCAACAGAGTTCCTCACCTGCATATTAGAGATTCCCCAGCTCTGGACACGTAAGTAGTATGTCAGAGATTGCTGTGTGTGTGTGGAAAAATACAGTTTGCACGCAATATTATCACAACCGCGCACTCGATTCTTAATTTTGTGCTCTTGAGTTTCACATTTGTGCTCTAGACTTTGAAACTTACGAGAGCGAAAATTTTGCGGCAAGCCTTTTTGCATGCTCTAGTTTTGGCATTGATGTGACGCCATACTTGGGTACCTAGGCAACCCAGGAGGAGTGAGTAACATAATTAGCATGGGACCTGGTTTGCTAGGTGCCTAAGGACAAGTCCACCTGTTTTCTGTTTCAGTAAAAGGCTGTAATTCTTGTCTGTGTCGTATAATTAGTTGTCTCAGTTGTGTGTGTGCAAGCCCTATAGGCCAACTGTATATAGTATTTTCATTAAAACCCACTGAACCAAATACTATGTTTCCTGCTTGTGCATTCTTCCCTGCACCTGCCCTGATGGATACCTTATGAATCTGGCTAAAAAAAATGCCAAAAATGCAAAGCTGTCATCAGAGCAATAGGTGATGTTTTCAATATTAATCTACAATGTAGTCAATAATAGAAACAAAGGAAATCACTGAATGACAAGGTGTGTCCAAAGGTGTGTACATGATAAGACCTTATTTAAGTATATTTACACAGAAAAAGTTTAACTAAATGTTTTTATAAATGTGGAAAATTACCTGTATTGTTTATGATGAACAGTACTGCTGTGTACACAGTCTGACAATACAATGTTAACCAGAGATATACAGAGAGACCTGCTGACCTGGTGGCCATTTTGAAGATACTGGCAGTTGAGCTGCTTCTTTCAAATTAAAGCGTGTGTGTGATTGTGTGTACTTCATTTTTCCACTATTTTTTACTTACTATAATTGGAATGTACATTTAATATGTATTCTGTCATGTAAACACCTTTCAATTTTTATTATATACAATTTTTCATCTTAACCAGTTTAAATTACAACACAACATACATTAACAGAACTGGATGCACAGCAGTAATGAGAATTTCAGCAGAAAATGCAATAAAATACAAAAACGTTTTTTTTTTAATTACTGAAGGTCCAGAGCACTATTATCTTTATTGTGAAATGGTGTTATACTACTAAATTGTACGTTTCATATTTAAAAGGCTGTGGTATTTGAATGATTTCATTAGAATCACCCACTTGGGTACGTTTATACACTCTGCTTGGACGTCTGTGGCAGTCGTATTACACACTTAGAGGTGGTACATCAAGTATTTATTATTATTATTGTTGTTGTTGTTGTTGTTATTATTATATGACTCTGTTACAATGACACTTGAATGTCCAAAAGGTCATATTTATGTTTTGATTAGCTACTAATTGTAAAGCGGTGCCCATAGTACTGAAAAGATAAGAAGGTGATTTAATTTTAAAGCAACCATTTCTAAGATTAATTAAATTTATTCTCAATTAGAATGTTTGTGACTGGCCTGGCAATGTAGGATCTTAGTTTTCTACAACTCTGTAGCAACTAAAGAATATAAAGCACAGTCAGTGTACAACACAATCACCTCTAACACCTTTCACGAAGAGCACAATCAGTGTACACCACAATCATATCTAACACCTCTCACAGAGAGCACAGTCAGTGTACACCACAATCAGATCTAACACTCCTTACATAGAACAAAGTTAGTGTACAACACAATCACCATTAACACCTCTCACGGAGAACAGTCAGTGTACATCACAATCAGATCTAACACCCCTGACAGAGAGCACAGTCAGTGTACATCAGAAACAGCTCACACAGATTACACACAGCCTCAAAACCTAACCTTCAGCCTGGTTCAGAACAATTTTATGCATTACTCATCTATGGCTCTCAGAATTAATAGCTGCATTCATGTCCTGACGTGTTAGATAGGCATAGATCACTAGAAGGGAAAGTGGAGTGAACATGACAGAACCATTAGAACATGTGGGCTACATAGCACAGAAATGTACATAGCACAGAAATATAGTGTGAAACTTTACTTCCTGGAAAGAATGTAATGATCAAAATGTGAAAATACAGAACTTGTTCATATTCATTTGAAGACGCTGGAGACAACTGACCACATCACTTAACAGAAAACGTCACCTCTCCAACCTGAGTTCAGTTTGAGTCTCTGTTTCTTAACTGTTTTATCCACAATGGTAACAATAACCATTAAATCGCTGAGGGTAGTCTTACTTGTTTCTGAGTTCAGTCTTCTGGGTCTTTCAGAAGAGGCTTCAGTTAGAAAAGTTCAGCCAAGTTCCTGATACATACTCACCTGATCTCTGCTTTCATGTAGTTTCGCACAGTAGACCAGGTCACTGTATTACACATTTCATTTTCTTCAGTTTCTTTTCTGAAGTTAACTTATTAAAGAATCGCAGTTTGGTTATTCATGGACCTGTGAATACTCACGCAATCTCTGTAGTTCCTTACAGCAGAACACTTATATTGCACACTCGTACACACACTTCAGTTTCTCTTCTGAGGTTCATCTGACTGCTACTTCCTTTTCTAAAGAAAAAGAAAACAAGCTGCAGAACATTTGAGTCACGCCACGAGTCTATCTAATTTCAAATCCTAATAAAGTACATAAAGTCTAATCAAATGAAATCACAGCTGAACTCAAACAATAATCAAAGAATAAAAAACATATTATGGTGACACATTGTGGTAAACATTATTTGAGCACATCCAAGAAAAACTAATGTTATGTAAATACCATAAAACTATATACAAACTTGATTAGTTTGATTCATGTTAACCTAGTCTTGCTGTTATTGTCTTTAACACAAAGTTTTCTCAACTGCCGAATATTATGGGGTGCCGTTTGTAAAAACAGCTTAACAAATTTAGATGTGTAATTTTGTCATCATTTAGCGCAATTATCACACATTAAGTGCTAAATGTGTTAAAAAAGTAAATGTTGCACTCTAAATCTAAATTTTGCACAAAAAAGGCGACTATACCATTCATCCAGAGTTATACCGTCCACCTCAGACAAAAGTAATGGGACACCGTTTACAAACGGTACCATTTAGAGTCGCCTTTTTTAAAAGTGCAACATTTAGATTTAGAGTGCTACATTTACTTTTTTAATACATTTAGAGTGGAAATTGTGTGAAAATTGCTCTAAATTATTAAAAAAGTACAGATCTAAATTTGTTAAGCTGTTTTTACAAATGGCACCCCATAGAATATCAGCTGAGGTTGCACTGCTTGGATCTTTTGCTTTTCACTGCAGTTTCAAACCAGAATTTCTATCTTCACTACGCAGAACATCAACTCTCAGCCTCAGCTCTAACAATACTCATCATATATCTTGATCAAATTATCAGTTAACACTCTATACAAAGATTTGTGTGCATGTGTGTGTGTGAGAGAGAGAAAGAGAGAGAGAGAGAAAGAAAGAAAGAGAGAGAGAGAGAGAGAGAGAGAGAGACAGAAAGCAGCAAAAAAAGAACACAATAAAATGAAACATTGTTTCATCTCTGAAGTACAGGTTTATAATTACACCAGACTGACAAATTGCAGTGCTTGTACTTAGATGTCAGTGTGTGACGTCCAGTCTATGTGAAAACCAGTCCTGTGGATAAAGTGGCTGTGTGTGTGTGTTTTGTTCTGTGAGGGGTGAGAGGGGTCCTGCACAATGCTGCTGCAGACCTCACAAACACTGCGTTTGCAGAACATTTCTTCTAGTGATGGGAAAAACTCCCAGTAATGTTCTCTGCTGTCCTCGTTTCCCTTTGCAGGGTCTTGTGGTCAAATACGCTGCATCTGCGACAGCCAGCATCCTGTGTATGTCAGAGAAAAAGTGAAAAGGGCTTCCTGTGGGTATGACAGAATAAAGTGTTGTGGGTGTGTGTGTGTATGTGTATGAGACACCAACCTGTGAATGTGTGCTCACATATGTGTGTACTTGTTGGTGTGTAAATGCGTACACACAAATACACACACACCACCACCAGAAAAAAATAGAAGTAAAAAAAAATGTGAAAATTATAAAATAATATGAAATAAATAAATAGTGCTGCTGTATTGATTTTATCACCACATCTATTAGACTCCCCATCAGAGTGAAAGAGATCTTCTTCCAGCAGATTCCACACTGAACTCCTCATCCACTGTTTCAGTAGTGCAGCCTGCAGCTCACACAGCTAGTTAGTCTTTCACTCTGAGATTACAGAAAACACAGAGCCTGACCTTCACTACTCATATTACTGTTTATATACTGATGAAGTCATTAAGTAAAAGAAATACAACTCTACTCCAACACAAACATATCAGTAATTATCCTGCTTAGCCAGACAGGCTAAGCAGGACCACCATCAATGATCCGAGGCAGAGGATGCG
>JBBPCY010127512.1:0-16993 GCA_037974405.1 Brachyalestes nurse | reverse complement strand
GAGGAATCTCTCAAGCAGAAATATCATTTGACTTGTTTAGATTACTTAATAAAAGTATATAAGTAAAAATCCCTACAAATAGATTGAATAATCTCATATCTTATGAGACTCAATAGTCTCATAAGAAAAATTTGATCTAATTCTTAGATGTGTTTACTTGCCAAGACACCATTATTCTATAATCTCCATCAGTCACACAGAAGCACACACACAATAGACATGAGCACATGGTCAAAAAGCACAAATTCAGCCTGCTATAAACGTCTGTGTAATATTTTCATCTGGATTGTGTGTGTGCGTGTGTGTGTGTGTGTGTGTGTGTGTGTGTGTGTGCGTGCGTGTATGTGCGTGTAAGTGTGTGTCAGTCTGCCTACAACCCCTGGAAAAAACAATGAGTCACTGCACTTGGAGGATGTTTTACTTCATAGCAAACAAACAAATCGTAGATATGACACACCGCTGTTTTTGTTTAGAGGCATTCTGGCTTCACGAAACACACCTCAAACAAAATAAATTATATTATTTTAACGGCATTTTTCAGAATCTCCTAATCTGCATTTCTAAATTTGCAAGTTCAAAAAATTCCTTTCTAAAATAGCACCACAAGTCTAAAAATGCAAATGAGTCCGCAGTTAAGAGAAAGCACTTGTAGACCTCGAGCTGTTGAAAGAAAATATGGTCAACAAGATAGTTGTCAATTGAAGGGATTATTTAAAAAGAAAAAACTGTGGCAAAAGTGTTGGTTCCTGGTCAGCTGTGTGTAATTTTTGTCACAAGTATGAACAAAATATTGAGTTTATAAAAGGATGGGAAGGGTAGATCGGGAAAAACGTCAGAGGAGGCAGGGAAGAAAACTCTAAGCAATATTAAAGCCAAGAAAAAGAAAATGCACAAAAAAACAAATGGGTGGAACCAGGAGTGGGTGTTTGTGACAGGACTGTAGTAAATGGGCCTAATAAAGAGGGATTTATACTCAGAGAAGCCAAAAGGAAGACCAGCACTTGCACCTAAACAGAAAAAAACAAAGTCACAGTGGGCTAAAAGTAATCCGCAGAGAATTTAATGATTTTATAATTTTGCTCTACTTAATCTGAAAAAATGCCATTATGCCAGTTCCCATTAATGAAAATAATGCAATTTCATTTGTTTAAGGTCTGTTTCACGGATCATCCAGCTCCTAAACAAAATGGGCTTTGTGGCGTCTCTGTGATTTATTTGATTTGTTACTTTAAAAAGCTCAGTGAACGTCCTTTAAGTGTGATGATTCCATCAATTTTCCAGGGATTGTAGATACAGTTATTTGTGAATTACCACATCACACCAGTCTAATCAGACGTTTCTAAACCATGTTTGGTCACAAGAGAAGATGACCAGTACTCTTTTCAAAAGGGACATGGCCAGTATTTATGGATGGAAACCCGTGTGTTATTTGTCCATTGTATTATTGTCATTGAGTCTGTTAAGAGCAGTAAAAGGTGAAAAAAGGTGTTTTTGATCCTCGCTTGTCCTTCTGTTGATTTTGCTGTTTCTCTGTACAGAGTGCGAGTGTGAATATGAATGAACGTGAGAGAGAGAGAGAAATAAATCAATTAGATCTTCCACTTCAGTATGTGTCTGTTGTTTTTGGGGCTTGTGGGAGCTGATTATTGGCAGGACTAAGACAGCTCATCCTAACGCCATGCTTCATAATGACGGAGCTTTCAAAACAGCCCTGAAGCCTGAGGCCTGTCTGACTAACCCCCCCACCCCCCCACACTCTGTCACTCCAACCCAACTTCCCACCAACCCACATAATTCCCTTCCTCACAGGCCAGAAGCTTAATTTGCTCTTAATATATTCTGTATTGCAGCAATAAGCCACTTGAGGTCGTGTGTTAGTGATTTTATTTGATTTAAAGCCATTATTGATGCAAAGCTGACCATAGTGTAATCACCAACACTGGCCCTCTCCTGCTTTATGGCTTTTGTGAAATGCTGACCAACCATAATATGATAAAACAACCCATGTTTAATAAAGAGTTGAGTTATTTATTAACATTCTTCATAAATCATCCTTACACTCAGCAGTAAAGCTCAACGGCAGTATAATAAAGATTATTCCATGAGCAGCACGTTGTTTTTTTTTATATAAATTGGTACATTAATATACAATTCAGTTCGGAAGCACATTTCCACCGGCTAAAAGAGGAAAATGTCTTTATTTCCTTCTCTATTCAAGGCAGCAGTATGTCAAACTGTTTAGTTCTTATGTCGAAATAATGACATTTTCTTGAAATTATGACCTGCGTTGAAGTAATTGCATTTTTGTGAAATCTTATCTCAAAATAATGACTTGTTTTCTTGAAATCTTGGCTTATACTGACATAATGATTTATTTTGTATGAGGTGTTTTTAATGTAGGTTAAAATAATGACTCTTCATCTCAAAATACTCCCTCAAAATGGAATGGCATCAGTTCAGTCCTGTGACGCCCTCTAGTGTTTGAGAGAGGTTCTGCAGAAGCACTGCAGCACTGGAATCACATTTACTGGAGAAAGAGAGAGCTTTGAAAACCTTTTAACTAAGACAAGTTAGCAAATGAAGCATATTTACTGACCTCTTGATTATAGAAAGACGGTTTTCCAGAATATTCAGTTGGTTTGCAGTGATGTTTATTTAATATTACACAGGAAGCATCTTCACACTGATGCAAGATTCTTCATTTGTCACATGTAAGTACGACATACATGAAATGTATCCCTGATTACAGTCTTTTACATTTATAAGTTTTCAGTTCTTTAATGTATGATTTTATTGTCTGAGATGTTATTTTTACAGTTACTGATGCTCCTGTGTTTGGCCGTCTGTGTTTCTCAGTCTTTGGGCTGTAAGTTCTGACTCATCGAACCTCTCAGTCTTTCTTTTGGCCTTTTACACACACACACACACACACACACACACATTCTCGCTCACACACACACATGCATTCTCACACACACACGCAATCATATTTTCTCTCGTGTCCACACAGTCATATTGTGTCTCTCTCACACACACACACACACACACACACACACACTTTTATCAGAGATATACTGCCAGAGGGAACAGCCCCCATTTTAAGGTCACTGCAGATTTAGCCAAGAATGAAATGAAATACCTGCACCATAAAAAGAGAGATAAAGGGCAAATAAAAAAACAATTCTGTGGCTTTCTCCCCGAGGAGCGGGGCTGGCACAGTTCCAGCAGGGTCCGGACAGCCGGAGAATGGACACCGTTACAGCAGTTATGCAGCTGAACGCGGGGGGTTTGGGAATAAAAATGACTCCTGACCTTAACTAGGATTTACTCACTTTCATGCTGGCCACCGGGGGTGTGGGGTTATTAGATGGGATACAGTATTGCAGTACTTGGGCCATGACACAATTCTCTGAGCAGTTTTAAGGTCAGAGTAAACTGTGGGGACCAGCCCGGACAAACCCAAACAATTGGCTTGTGGGTTGTATCTGTGACTGGTGAAAAACTCTTTATTCTGGACATTTGAAGGCTCAGTTTAGAATGTGTATAGTCGACTAGTCTATGCACCCCCTACTTCATAGTACAACACAGTATACAGTACTGTGCAAAAGTCTTGGGCTGCTGTGAAAGTAATATTTAAAAACTGTTAAATGAACAGTGAGTGTTTTTCCACATTAATATTACTAACCATACTAAATAACCATACTAAATTTGTATTATACAAATAACATTATAGGTAAATAGAGATTTTATGTTCAGTATATCAGTGTGTACTTGAGGAGGCATTATTTTTATGTTTTAATCAGAAGCCTGGTTCGACTAGATTCATAAAATGAAATCAGGAGCTGTTGTTGGAATTTCACAAATCCAAACAACGGCTGGAGGAACCGAGGAGAAATCTGGAACCGAACCTGTGTTCTCCTCACTGGCTCACACAATATCAACGACCTTTTTTACAAACAAATCTAGAACATTTTACTGCTTTCTTGTTTGTTTGCATTTATTCTAATGCTAATCACACTCTGAGATAAATGGAAAAATTGCATAGGTGTCTTAAGATTTTTCCGCAGTACTGTATATCAATGACCTTCACACGCTGTGTATCATACTTAAGGGGGAACCACCAAGGAGTTCAGATTATTATGAATAAGTCTCTGCTTCTGTATTATGTCCAGAGGAGCACATTGAACCTGGTCCTTACTTTTGGAGAAACTGGTTATTACTTTTGGTCATTATTATATTTAAATTACATTTATGGTATTTGGCAGATGCCCATATCCAGAATGACTTACAATCATTGGTTACAGGTTCAGTCTTCCTGAAGTAACTGAGGGTTGGGTGTCTTGCTCGGGAACACAGTGGTAGAAAGTGGGGTTTGAACCTGCAACTTTGTGGTCATCAGGTTCCTGGGTAAGGGTTTTACCTGTTATGCTATTACCAACCCATGCTATTAGTATGTGTGCAGTCTGAGCAGGTGGACACCATCCCTGCTCCTGAAGCTCTACCTTCCTCCCATTGTGTCTTCAGCAGATCATCCGTCCACTTTAATGAGCTGGATCAGGTGTATAGGCTCCAGGCTGGACCTGGAGGTGGATCTTCAGGAGCAGGGCTGGTCACCAGTGACCACTGTGCCTAGTACGTATTTCAAATAGAGCCAAAGACTTTGCATCGCCATCTTGTGGTGTAAGAAAACATGCAACTAATCCTGTCTGCCAACAAGTTCACCACACTAATGTCTTCTAGACATTTTTCCAAAGTTCTTTATATTTTTCTTTTTTGTGTTTGAATACAATCTCACTCATAATTTGTTCGTTTTTCTGGAAGGGATTCATTTAACAGGTTTTTCACATTGCCTGCATTAATTTAGAGATATTCCGTCTGTTCAAATGATATGCTTTGTTGAATTAATTATATGTTTTGTTGAGTAAAAATTAGTATGTGTACAATTTTAATGATAATTTATTTGCTGGAGTTTAATATATTGGAAGATTTGAACTTTTGCATTTTTTCCCCAAAATGTTAAATTTAACAAATATCTGCATATTAGAAATGTACAGAAACCTTGTACAAGATGTGGTAGCTTTTCACTTCAGAAAATCAACAAAACACTGATTTCAATGCCAAAACAAAAAACTACTGCAAGTAGGCAAACACCTAATCACAATACAACTGTAAAAAAGTTTTTTAAAAAAGCTTTGTCAGAATGATTCATGAAAATGTGAAAATTAATTTCCTTTACGTCATGTGTTTTGTGGGTGCTGTTTTTCCACACAGCTGCTTCTGTCAAGCATGGAGGTGATCAGCTCAGAATGAGCAGCTCAGAATGTAAACAGAGGTGCGTCATCTTCACTGAAATGTGTTTTCAATTTGCAGGAATAGCAGTTAATGATTTTAGATGAAAACCAAGATTACAGAGAGGGAATCCAGTACTGTTCCTTTACATCACCTGTCCTTCTCTAGATTTATCACGCTTAGACACAGCAATGAAGAGAAACTTATTTAATTGGACAATTTTCTGCAGTAACAACTTGCTGGAGACACAAGGTGTGTAAAGCCAACTGTATAACTTCACACCACATTTCCAAACAAGTACAACCATTACAAACAAATATGATCCATTATGGACAGGCCTACATTAACCCTTAGAAGTCGTTCAGCTTGCTAAACTATTCAAATTAGTTTACATTATTATGCATGTTATTACATAGTAGGTTAAACACTATATTAAACACTATATAATAACAGTCCTGGTCTTATTATATAGTGTGTAACACGCTAACCACCAAGTCACCAGTCGCCCCTGTGATCAGAAGGATATGGGTTTGAATCCCAGAACTGCCAATGGCACCACTGAGGTACCCTTGAGTAAGGTACCATCCCCACACACTGCTCTAACATAAGACTCTGGCCATTCCAGCCAAAGAATCAAACCCAGGACCTTCTCACTGAGGCGACAGATCAAAATTATGTTGCCTGAAATTTTTGTAATTGTCCCTTTTCCGCAGAATTTGTTTGTTTTAATGAGCAACAAGTAAGAAACTGCACCCCATTACAAGCTTTGATATCGCCAGCGATAACTATGACTTCTAAGGGCTGAATGTGTGCTATAAAGTGACCGGTCACATGATCTGCATATCACTAACGTAGATTCCCTTTCACAGATTCAGCCGTGCAGCTCCACATGATTTCACATGCACATTTGTAATGTGGTACTGAAGTCAAATTGGTTTTCTCATACAAAACAACAAATGATTCAAATGGCACATACATGTTCAGTTCAATATAGTCTCAGACTTTCACCCACAATAATGCAATAATAAAAAAGTTTAACAATTCCTCAGTGTTCTTTACATACACAACTTAAAATATGGTTAAATGGTAAACAGATATGAAATCTTTTCCATGAGTCAACAGATAGGAAATACAAAATACAGCAGATCGAGAATTAGGTCTATCCGTATCCATCAGCATCGATCTATACTTACCTTCTGGCATCATCGCTGTCATAGGAAAACCTCACATCTCTGAAATGGTAACTTTCCAGATGCAAAACACTCTGAACTTAAATGTACATTAATGTAACAAGCGTTTTTAGTCATTCTGGATCATTTATGATCTAAAATGCTCAGATAAAAAAAGAGCAGCTACTGTTTTTGAAGGGAATAAAAAAACAAGGATATGAGGTTTTGATAGGACAGCAGCGTAATGCATAAACCAGTGAGGCACCCAAAACCAAAATGAGACACCGGGCATTTAAAACATCAGTCTGTCAATAATAACAGCACTATGTTTTCTTTCTGTCTTCTGTTTCTGTAACTCAGTTTCCTTCCAGAGTCCCTAATTAGTCCATTACGCTTTTGAAAAGTGTCTCCTTCCCTCTCCTCTCTCTTTCTGTCTCACCCTATATTTCTATCACCCTGTCTCTAGCCATCTAGCGAGCCGCTGCCTTTGTTCTTGTTGCGGCTGAGGGGAAAAGTGGACTTGCTCTGAGGTTGAGTCATTTTGCTGGCCAAGTGGACGAAGGGCTCGATGAGTGTGCGCCTCTCGGTCACTGAAACCTCCCAGAGCCGCACCTTCTCCTGACGCGCCCACTGCTGCGCAGCATCACTGTCCACTCTCCGGTGTTCTGCCAAGTCCAGTTTATTCCCCAGGACCACAATCGTCACCTGGGGAAGGAGAGAGAGAAAGAACAAGAGAGATAAACACAATTTTCTCCTTACCCCAAAAGTAATCAAACCACCAAAATATGTATTATGTTTTAAGTTACCAAACGTGTTGTTTTCTGCCTGAAGTTTGCCACTGGAGCTGAGAGGCTAATGACTAATGGAAGCTTACAGTCACCAGTTTAGCACCATGTAAACTACATGCTTACCATATCATTAACTAATCTTAATAGTTATTAAGCAATCTTAAATAGACTCGATTGTGTATCTAAAAAATAGACAAAAATACATCACTAAAGTAATAACAGTAGTAGCAGTCTGAATTCTGCTGTACTTTTAGCCGTTTATAGACAAGAGTGTTATACAGGGTCAATATTTAATATATTGTAAGAGAGAACATCTCAACCCAGTTTGAGGAAAGTGTGTCAATATTTTGTCATTAAGTTTGCAAAATGCTAACGGGTGGATATGAACGTCTATTATATGTCAGCTATATTAGCCTCGTAGCTCCAGTGCAAAACTAAAGAAGAAAACACACACAAATATGCCTCACATAATCGACTACATTTGTGCTTAGGAGAAAACTGTAAACAAGAGTTTTGGAAACATTGCATCTTTAGACTTCAAACTATACAGCATACTTCTTTTTTGTCACGGCAGCGGTCGATCTCTTTCTTCAGTGCTTCCATGCGTTTGAAGGACTCCTTGCTGTCGATGCTGTAGACTAGCACAAAGCCATCTGCAAAGGTGAAGTAGTGGCGTGGGAACTCCATGCCATCACGCAGGCCTCGTGTGTCATAGAAACGCACCTGCTCTCGCGTGCCACGGTCCGTCTCCACTGAGCCAATGTAAATGTCCTCCAATGTCTCCATGGGCTCAGAACCTGCCCATCAAAAGAAAATCCCATTCTAGTAATGCAACCCTGCTTGTAAAACATATTCAGATACTCTGACCTTACAAAAACTTTGTAAATGAAGGCACAAGGTGATGTAATGTTTTATGGCAGCTTGTCATACACAACCAGTATAAAGTTTCTGCACACCACTGGTTTTTACATGGTCAGTATCATAACATAAATTTAGCACGTCACATATGAAAACTGAAAGTTGTTCTCAACTCAAACTCACCAGCAACATGATTGGCATACAGTAACTGCTCCAGTATTGCAGTCTTTCCCACGGAGCCCATTCCACACACCACCACCTTACAGCTTTTGCCCATGGTCACCGTTAGACTAGCACCTCATTTACACTAGGAGAGAGGGAGAATCAAGAGACTTGTGTGAGAGGCCTTTCTGAAAAGATGCAGTTTTCTTTTTTTTCAGGGAAAGCAAAGCAAGAAGGCTTCCAACAACTGGAGAATGTATCACAAAAATGACTTTAGTCAGAGGTCAGTATTGTCCAAATAATAAGAGAACTCCTACTGGACAATGTTTTGGCTTGAATTTTGGCAGCGATTAAGACTATGGAGATTTTCCACTGAAAGGAAACATAGCTGAGGACAAGGCTTAATCCCTGTCCAATAAACCAGTCATTAATGTTCTAAAGAGGAATTTCACTTTTTTGTCAGAGTTTCTGCATAATTGAGATGTAAACAGAGTAACTGAGAGTGCTTTCCATTCTACAGAAGCTAAGTGAGTCAGAATGATTCTTATTGGTGTGGTGTGGAACCAGGTTTCCAAAGAGTTCACTAGCTATTTGGTATGATATTATTACATAAAATCCATTTACGGTCGGGAGGTACATGCAGGGCATTTTCTTCCAGATTTATTACTATTCTGCCATCACGAACAATACATATCGTCACCTTGCTTAAATCATCTCCTCATGATGCTGGCCACCTATAGTAAAATTGCCTACACTGTCATTCGATCAGGTAATATGATTCTACCACTTTAGGACAAGGGCCTGCTCATTGAAATGAACAGGAGCTGCTTTTTTGTGTGTTTCCAGAAAAACTTGAAAAAATGAGTTAGGTGATTATTTTAGCAAGGTGTCGATATGCAACTCACATTAATCGTTATATGTGTGTTGTGTACATCGCAACCTCTGGTTCATGTAAAGAAAGTCAGTCAATTTCTCTATAATTAACTATTTCCCAACGACTTTTGTTTACATCTCAACAACTGACTTATACAGAATTTTCAAGACTTCCCTTCAGGTTTACAAATCTAAATTTAACTGTTTTCAATGTTACTGTTGTTACTAATAAAGAATTTCTTTCTTCAAACAAGACCCCTACAGTGTAGCCCGTGGCACTTTGGTCGTCTCATAGCTTGGTTCCAGAAAAGAGAGATTATACTGCAGTTTATATACATTATGCGGGGAGAGAGATCATTTACACACCCACACCAGACCGACCACAAAATTAATGAGAATAATATAAATATCCCAAACGACACCTTGAACAAACGTGGTAATATAAAATTCTACGTCCTCTCCATTTTCATGAGTAGGGTTTAAAGGATGCAATGTATCTGAAACAGTGAAATATGATTAAATATGTTGAAATATTAGTGGGTTCAGAGTGTTGGTGTTTATAGCACAACAGTAACACAAAAATGTGGCTTTTAGAGGCTTTACGGTCCACAAGTGATCAAGCATGTAGTGGTATAAGGTCGGTTTTGACTACTAGATGACCCTGTTTCACAAAAGAGATAAACCAACCAAAAAAAAAGAAAAATATAACAGAAACTAATGCCACAAGCCAAACTCACCTCTGGATCTTCCTGTTTACACCCTGGTGGAGGACTGTGGAGGATGACCCGGATGAGGGGCGTGGCGCCCCCTAGTATCAGGAGTGTCGCATAACAGGCCTCCTCAGACATCAGCAATTCAAGACAAAGTCAAAGTGAACTATATTGTCATCTCAACCATACACAGTAAACAGAGAGACAAAATGGCCAAGCTCAGGTTCCACAAAGTACACACAGTGCAACAGACATAAGACATACAGAACATTGCAAATAAAGAAGTGTAAATAAGAGTAAGGTTTGACCAAACCTGTCATAAGTGTAGACTGTGTGTGTGTCAATGTGTCAGCTATTACACACTTGTGAATGTGAATAACTGTTCTGTAACCCTGTAATTTGCCTCTTTCACTAGTTCCTCACCCAGGCCCTGAAGTATCACACAGAAGTGTGCAGAGGAGTGTGTCCTCAATGACTGAAGTTATAGAGGACTCGCCTCTTCACTGAGCACTTAGGGGAACAACTACATGTTAATAAACTAACTTAACTAATGCAAATTTCACAAAAACAACTGTATTCTGTGTGTGCAATCTGATAGAACCCTGGTGGTGGTTCCCCCTTTACTGCTATAACAGCTTCCACTTTTATTGGGAGATATTGGCGTTTCTGTGGGGAATTTGTGGAATTTATTCATTCTGCACAGCATTTATGAGGTCAGGCACAAGACGAGAAGGCCTGGCTCACAATCTCCGTTCCAGTTTATTCTGAAGGTGTTGGATGGTGTTAAGGTCAGGGCTCTGTGCGGGCCAGTCATGTTCTCCCATACCGAACTCATCCAATCATGTATTTATGGACCTTGCTTTGTGCACTGGGGCACAGTCATGCTTGAATAGAAAAGGGCCTTTTCCCCAAACTGTGTCCTCAAAGTTGGAAGTCCAACATTGTCTTGGTATGCTAAAGCATTAAGACTGTCCTTCACTGGATGTGAGAGGTGTGTTCTAATAATTTTGTCCATATTGTGTAAATGTAAAAGAAGGGGACTCTGTGGCCTATTTGTGAATGTCCTCGATGTGGGCGGATCTTGTGACGTCAGATCAGGAGGCGTGGTCCTGTGGACCCTCCGCGTGATGACGAGCATTCTGTCTCCGCCCCTTCGCAGCAAAATGGCGACCGTCGACTACGATGCGACTGCGGGTCCAGAGATGGAGCTCAGCGACGAGGAGCTGGAGAGGTAACACGGGTTTATAAAGTATTGGCAGGGTTAGTCAGGGAGCAGACAACTAAAAGAAACGAGCACGAAGACTGTCGATGCGAAAGGGCGTGCGTTTGATGGAGTTTATGGATCGAAACAGAGCTGACACCTCGAAAATTCTGGGGCGTCGGGTCGGTTGGCCTGGAGAGCCGACGGGTTTGGGGGGCACTCGGGCTGTCAGAGGATATTCGGGGCCTCTTCTCCCTTCCTGGATGGTGTTTTGGACGGGGCCTGCGTTTTCTTCCCTAACTCGTATATAAAGTGCAGTTATTTTTTGTTGTCTCTGCCTGATAAGCTAAGTGTGAACTGTGGCTTTGTTACTCAGCTCTGTCCAAACCACAACAGAGAGACAGCCATGTTTCCCAGACCAGTTTTATACTGGGATCCAGTAGAGATAAATGTCGTTAATGGTGTTGGGACCCAGCTGTACCTGGCTGGTGGACAGGAATATACATCGTGATGGTCCTGTCACTGCTGTCCACATTTAGAAGCCCCCCTCCCTCATACACATACACCCCACATACACACACACACACACACATACACCCCACACACAGGCACTCACACACACCTCCATAAATAGCCCTGTCGTGTAGCTGCCGTTCACTGGAAGATTCGAACGGGATCATTCCCAGTCTCCTATTCTAGAAGTTTCAGCATCGAGCTCACTGCTGAGAACTAGAAGAATCATTTATCTTAGTAGAGCAATAACAGTACATGGAAGTCAGTTCTCCCCATCTCCAGACCTGCAATCAGACATGCACAGTTCTGGATTTTGCCACTCTTAACACACTTGATTCAGCTCATGAAGCGTTTGTTCATTAGGTAATCATGTTGCACGGGTGGCTAAACTTGCAGGTGGACAGGGCTGGCGGTTGTAGACACTTGTGTCAACTAAAATGGTTTTAAAAAGATATTTTTAAAGTGGTCCCATATAGTCACAAGTGAACACAGCACAACACACAATGTGAACAGTATGAAATTCTTATTCTGCATTTAACCCATGCACCAATTTAAAAAGTGGGCAGTCAGTGACACAGCGCCTGGGGAGCAGTGTGTGGGGACGGCACCTTGCTTAAGCGTACCTCAGTGGCGTTACTGGCAATCCTGGGGTTTGAACCCCCGAACACTTCTGATCACAGGGGCAACTCCCTAGCCACCAGGCCACCAGCTGCCACTCTTAACACACTTTTGAGCATTTGTTCACAAGCTGATGACGTGGCTCAGGTGGGAAAACGTGCAGGTGGACAGGGCTGGAGTTGGTAGACATCCACATGGACTGTTAAAATATATTTATATGTTGGTAATTTAAAGGAACTATTCAACCAAGAATTGCAGATTTTGCTGGTCATGTATGAAAGATCTTACAGGACAGTACAAATCGCATTACATAATCCTGACTACCTTTCATTCATAGTTTGGTATTCCTCTCTTGGGACTGCCCTATTATGTGGGTAATGTGTTCCTTTTATGTAGCTGTCCCTACTGTTTGAGTAAAGTATGTAATTGGTCAGAATGACGCTGTGCTGTTTGAATACCTTACCTGAGTGCTTTACAAACCTGGAACGCTGTGTAGTCAGTGGATGCTGAAATGCCATCCATTTTGAGACTGTAACCTTATCCATCAGGAAGTGACCAGCATGCATGACATAGTTGTCCTTAGACAGCAGCAGCAGCGACTGTGTCAAGTGTAGTTAGTGTAGGGGATCACTAGCACTAAGAAGGAAATCTGTTACAAGTTGAGAAATGTGATTGCACTGTGAGAAAGTAGGTCCCAGCAACTCTTTTACTTTTCTGTGATTCTTCTGCACGGGTTGTTTAATGCTGTGACACTTTTACAAGTTTTATTCTTTTTTTCTCAGTCTCCCTACTACTCTTTATAGTAAAGTGGTTGTGTTTTCACAATCTCATTGGTTTATTTAGCCCACTGGTATATGCATCAAGAGCGGGAAGCTTAGAACAACACAAAATGTTTGTAGCAGTTGTAACTAGTGTTCATGAGTGCATTCCCAGCTGCTGCTGCTGTCATTTTGCCTTTGTGCAAGGAATTTAACCCCATATTGCTTTAGAGGTCACTCTGTTCACCACTGAAGTCACTGTAGGTCAGTGTTTCATGTGAATTATGTAATGACATTAATTGTCTTTTAATAAATATTAGTCTTAATAGTAAGAATATTAGGCAAGGTCTCAAACTGGTTGGAGGAATGAAAAAGAAACTGGAACTTAGAACCAGTGATATTAGAACCAAAATGAAACTGAAAACTTTCAGAACAATAATATTAGTTTGAAATCTGGTACTGGCAATATTGGACTGTAATTAAATGACAGTGCTTCCAGTGCTGTCAATTTTTTTGTTCCATGTATACACAGTAAACAGCCAAGTAAACAAATTTAGCTTTATGTTTTTGGAGAGCTCAATGGTTGGTGATGTGGGAGTTCACAGATAGTGGCATATAAAGAGAGAGGGATCAGGACCGGGAAATACCTCAGAAAAACTACACAGGACAGTGGCTTCACAATGGCTAAAAGCTACACATGCCAGGACACGTTTGATTCCGAGACAGTTACTTGACTTTGCACTCTTAGATATGAGTCTTTATCACTGAACAAGTGTCATTTAGCTGGAACCGAGGCTGTACTGTGGTGTGTGGCATGTTTGGGCTGCCAACTAAGCTGTTGTCAGACACTAAAGATTCACATTTCACAAAACAGGTTAAATCTTGTGTTTCTGTTGCTCCAATAAAAAAAACTTTGCCATCTCAGACAAAAGTCTACACTCATGCCAGCTCACCAGTTTGTGAGAATCTAACCTATACTGCAGTGTGTGGCTCCGCTTGGGTCTGTACAGATCCACTCACTGAGATCTGTGTCATTGTCATCTAAACTACAGAATCAAACCTGTTCTGTTTTTGAATGGAGCTATTGTCCTGCTAGCTAACTGATACTAATCAGCTGCTCTCTCCTAGTTAGCAGAGCTGTTTTTAAAAAATGCTGTATATTATATTTACTTTAATAGAAAATTTAATGTATAAAAAAGTGGCCAACCCCAGTTACTAGCTTATGATGCTTTTTTTTGTTGTTTTTATTTGTTCCAGTGAGATGCCTAGTCAGGGAAGGTTGGCGGTCACAAGCTTACCCAGTCAAATGAGGAGAATTTTTTAATGCCCTGCTCTGAGTTTGTGTGATCTACCATGTCATGTTGACCTGTTGTTTCTGTTAGACACTTCTGTTTTGCAAATAATAGCACTTCGAGGGCAGATCTAGAAGGGCAGGAGTTTCATAAAGTGACGTGGAAAAGGCAACGTCATATGACTACGTTTAAAGTCACTGAGTGCTTCAAGACAACCCGTCACACTGACAGCGTTTGTCTGTGCTGATATTCCATACCTTGTGAATGACGAGAGTGGGTGAGCAGTGGAAAGCAAGAAGCTGCATTTTTAGAATATTGGAGCATTTGGGGTTTTTTTGCTACAAAATCACTCTGAGGCTTCAACCCACAAGCCTTTTCCCCCCCACTCATACTACCCTTGTGTGACATTAATGATGCCTCAGAATGGCTCCTAATGTCTGTACGTACTGGCCATTAATGCACACTTCATTTCAAGCCATTTCAAGTCATTTCAAGAGTAAAGTGCTTAGTCAGTTAACAATGGCTCTGAATTCTAAAATTTGTGAATGTAATGTGTTATCCATGCATTCAAGACATAACTATAAATCAAATAAATAATGTCATTTTTAGTGGATGAGACATTAGTTTTCTCTGACATGAGCAAAGAGCATGCGAGAAGTGGGAAACCAAAAAAATGGCCAGAGTGGAGGTTGAGTGGGGCGATCACACGTTGAGCAATGAGCGGAAATTTGTGCCGCTGCCCTACCCTCACACATGCGGCCCAAACTTTATGAAAAAAATAAGTCACCACTGCCGTCTCAATGTGTTATAGCACCACTAAGGAGTCTTTCTTTTATTTGCATGCATGAATGCACCCAGTTCACGTTCTGTTTGCGATGTAGACACATAGTAGTGAAAGCTAACAGCCAAGAGAAAGACCTGCGACCAGTTCAAATAATTGATTAAATTATTATGATAATAATTGTGACAGGCAAACACTGAAAGTATTAGATAACAGGAAAGAACATCAGTCAAAGAAGGTGGTAAAAGAGAGAAAGCGAACATTTTGGGAGGTACACCACTATTGTGTTTTGTTTTTGTTAGTTTTGTCACATGTTAAGATTTAAAAAAATATATTCTGCTTCGCTGTTGAGAAACATAAATCCCCATAGACCCTGAAACTGATTTTAGTTACAGTTATGAAAATCTTAGCACCAGGGTATCAGTGCATTTTTGTAGAATGCATTCCTGGTGAAGCAATGCTTTAGATAAACCAGTGTGTGAGACTGTAGGCTTAAGATGCAGCACTCACTGTATCCCTTGTGCAGATGCAGTATGTGTTCAAAACCTGCTCCCGCTTAGCTGTCGTAACCACAACATTACTGGAACACCACAACATTGATGTGAGGATCTGATTGCTTTCAGTGGGAGCATTAGTTCCAGATCACAAACACCTTTCCCAAGGATTTTGGATGGTGTTACAGAGTGCAATTCCACTTCATTCCCCTTTAACCAATGTTTTTCATCAGTCATGGTGACCTTAAGCTTCTTTATAGCTGCTACACAGCGTTCTGTTCTATCGACAGTGCATTTCTATCAAGATTAAAGTTGTGTATGCAAGGTTGATGTTTTTGAACACCACCACACAATTTTTCTGGTGCCTGCTTCCATTTTACCAGCACTACTTCTTTGTGTTTTTTTAATGTTTAATGGCAGTTGGCAAACAGCTTTTAGATGCATTACTGCCACTAATGCGTTACTTATTGCTAGATCATGATGTTTCGCTGTAAACATCATCAAATGCACCAGGGGTGCACACACTAACAAATGAATGTCTCAGAGTAAATAAACTGTATACTACAAAAACATCATCAGAAGTTACATTACCTCTAACAAGGTGGTCACTGCAAACAAGCATTCTGACCTCAGACAAATTTATTTTTCTCACTCATAAACAGCTGTTTTTTGTTAATAAATGCAAACTATAGACGCTTTGAGAACTTGTGATAGTGCTTGGTGCTATAGAAAATCACCTCTTGAACTCTCTAGTTTGGGCCACAGCAATGCAGTGATGTGACATCCTGTACAATAAACCTATTGAGTACTGGAATTCTACAGCTGTTAGAATTTAACAGTGTATTTTATTTCAACTAAAGGGCTGTTTATATTTGTTTATTTTTTTGGCCGAACATATTTTCTGTGATCTATGTAGCAACATTTGTAAAGTTTCAGGATTAAACAGGTGAAGGCTAACCTTTATGTTATCAACATTGCACAGTGTTAGAATGGCACAGAATAGAGAGTTGTTTTCTAACTTAAACTGAATAGAATGTTCTCATCTGTTGATACTCTTCTGTGATGATCTCCTGCTCCCCACTGGTGCAGATTATCAGTTCTTCCTGGAAGCATTCCGAAACAACTGTAAACATTAAATTCATGGTGTTTGTAGGGTTAGTATTCTCTGGCCTGTTGGACAGTAATCTGATTCCAGTTGTTTAAAATGGGTGCTGTGTGTATGGAGGGGGAAGGCTGTGTTTAGTGTGCAGGAAACTGCATGTGGCAGTATTTCTAGGAACATGCACTTCACTCAGTTGTTTCCTATAATTCTGTTCCAGTCCTTCTGTGTGTAGTGTTTTCTCTGTTAAAATCTCAGGCAGGTTTAGGCATTACTTTAGGCATGGGTCTAGATGGGGATCCGTTCCACACCCCCCCCAAGCACAGATGATGTAGTGATGTATAACTCATACTCCTGTTTTAGGGTCTAAAACGTTTTATTTTGCACA
>JBBPCY010127503.1:0-16993 GCA_037974405.1 Brachyalestes nurse | reverse complement strand
TAATAACTGTAGAGTGATTTTAATCCAGTATGAATCTGCAGTGTGTGTAGTGTTTACAGTCTGACAGTAATAACTGTGTAGTGAATGATCTTCTGTGATTGTCTGAACTCTGAGCTCTCTCAAAAATAGAGAGCTCCAACGCACCCTAAGGAAATATAATAGAATAGACACAGTCATGTGATATGTTGCAAATGTCACATTGTGTAATTTTATGTGTAGTAGTGCAATGAACACCACCCATGATTGTCTATGGGAATTTGAGGAAATTTCGTACATGCACAGATCTTGGAACGATCAAGCGGTCAAATCTCAAAAAACTGGAATATACAACCTCCTTTGCTAAAACTAATCCAGCTCAAAGAGTTCTTTAGCCACACTCTAGTGATAAGACTTATCCATAGTTTGTTTCATGATTTGAAAGTTGCGATGCTATCCTGTCATCTATGATGTCTACAACCCTGGGTCCCCCATATGCCCTAAACATTTATGACCTTTTCTGTGCCTTGGTCCTGGAGGGTTCTTTTTCTTTAGTGCTAATTGTGTGTTTTCCTACAACACATATGCTTGATCCACCTAATAAACTACCTCCCCTAAGTGTGGTAGAGCAGGAAAAAACCCAAATGTGCAGTGCTTCCCAATCCTGGCACTGCACATTTATGTTTTCTCCTGCATACAGCACAGCTTGTTTCCCTGTTTGTGTTCCATGCAGATCAGTTCATGCCCCAGTCACTCATGTAGCCATTCATCCCTTTGTAAGATATTCACTGTATCCTCGTCTAAGATGTCCCTGTTTTTCCTTACCTGCAGCTCTTTTAGGAAGCATTCCAACTGTAGACTTTCTGATAGCTTGCTTCCTCCAACCCTGTCCTCTGAGCCTTTTGTTAGTGTCATATATCAACACTGTTAAAAGAAAAAACAGGTGTCATATGAAGAATTTTCTCACTCACAACCTAGGACTGCAGAATAACAACTACATAAGCATTACAAATAAACAGATACATTCTGCTCAGCTTTAAGCAGAGCATCTCAAGTCATCCTCTTAAAGGAATGAAATGACAAAAAAACATCAAATGTCCACAGTATTCCACTGACTTCAGATATAGTTGCTTAGAAAAGACTGGAGTCTTAATTTTTCTTCTTTAGTTTAGAACAGGAGCGACAGGGCTTATGCTGCTAACAGCAGAAGTCGATATTCACCCAAATCTTTTCTCCTATCAACCCTCTCAAACCTCATCCACCTCTTCATTAAGGTATAAAGTCATGAAAGTGCTTTAGGACACAGTATGACTTACTGTGAGCTCTAAAAGCTCTCTTGGCTGGTTAACTACATCAGTCCTTCTTCAGCGTGTCCAGCTTTCTGATTGACCTAATTACCTGATATACTTGCAGTGACCCTTCACTGGAGCTTCTGAGAGACTCCAGCAGATCATAGGTGCAACTGCAACATCTACAATGAACTTGGGCTTGTTTATAGCTCTCCTGTTTTAACAACTGCAGCAACACACAAATAACTGTCAAATTGCTTTTGGTTCTGTAAAACCCAGGGCAATTTATAAGACCAATTTGGCTCAACCAATGTATATGCAAAGATGCTGCGAATGATAAGTTTATAGTTGCAGTTTCATTTCACATGCAATGGGCAAAACAAAACATTTAGATCACTGTCCAGTAACTTTTATATGTGGCTTGTGCGTGTGTGGGGTTTGGGGTAACAGGATGTTCCCGAATTGCATCTTTCACTTTTTAATCTAACAGTAAAATAAACCTCAGGCATTTGACTCCACCAGCTGTACTCACTGAAGTGATAGTGTGTCAAGTTCCCTATTCTAATTTATTAGCTGCTGATTTTGCACTTTGAACGGACATAGGTTGACACAAACGCTCTTTACGGTAAACGACTCTGCTTCACATCCTTTCCCCCACCAAAAAAAAACTGCTTTTGCAAAAGTGATTTTCAGGATTTTCTGACAGCCACATGTGTGACTACCCTAGTCCACTAGAGGGAGGGTTTCAGGTCAAGCTAGCAGCTGCTGGAAAGTCCCCCGCATTCAGGCCTGACTGTAAACTGGACTAATGTTACAACAGACTTCCTCTGAGGGCCTCGATAAGAGAAGCCCAGTGTTGACCAACATGGCCAGTTTCTCTTTGCTGCATGTGGGAATTGATGCATGTTTACACACAAGGGGAATTTATGCTCTCTGTCCTAATTTCAGATTTAACAATAAATTACCAAGGCCATAAATATACTTCATTAGATTTGACTGTAACTGCACTGATACTGCCTCAATGGATACAGGTCCTCCAGAGGACAAGATCTTATTCAAGTAAAAGACCATTCTTGATACAGCAGAGACATTAACGTGATGGTGTTGCACAAAGATTTGATATCGACTATCACTACAGTTGCTGACCATCATCCTGCCCAGGCCTATAGGACCCCAGCATTGACCAGTTTAGAGATCATCCTGCTCCTGCACACTCAGTTCAGTCAGGTGTGGATGGATCAGGAATTGAAAAACCTTACACCTGCACCAGCCCAGCACTGGCAAGAGCTATTTGCTTGCTTAATCGTACTTGTTTACATCTTTTGGTTGCTTTCAGCCTTTTTTCAATTCCTTCAATGCGATTCCTTAAAGAGACTTTCACATTTTAAAACAGCTGACTCAAAAAACACCATTGTTCTGCTAAACAATGTGCTTTGACTGCAAAAAGTCCCTGAAACTCTTGTGAATGGATCTGTATACGTGCTTATAATACACCAATCAGCTCAGCTCTGTTGCAGAAGTAACCTTAAACTAGGAAATGCAGCCTTTTGTGTTTTGTCTATTTTCTAAACATAAATGTATTCGCTACAGAAAGCACATCTAATGCACAACTACTGTGTGTTTGTTGCATTAAACATGATGAGAAGAAATAAAGCTTTGTTTATTCCAACAAATAAAGCTATATTTAAGCAATACATGTAGTTTGACTGTAGCTGGGGTTGAAACTTTTACCAGGGGTTGTAACATAATATACATACATGTAATTTGCATACAATATGTCATCTTTCAGTTACACTATTTTTCAGAGTCTCCTATAGATTATGTGTGGATACAAAATATATTGTGAAACTAAGCTGATTAAGATTAGGTTTTAGACTGGGTTTTGGAAAGTTAAAAGAATAGTTCAGTCAATAGTCATTGGTTTTTATTACTGAAATGATGCTAGCTAGCTTGCTTTCATGGTTAGCAACATTAGCGTGTATGGTTAAACTATTTCTTTAGGTCTGTTCTGATTGTCTTGCTGTACACTGACCCTTCACCCTAATTCCATGCACTAGCGAAGACTCCTCAAATTACACAATATTGCCAACATTGGAAGGGTGAAGCTGAGCATTTGCTTTAGCCAAGTCATGTGAAGCTCAAACAGCCGCAAACAAAATATCGTTGGACAGCTCTACATGCTTGCTGCAGAACACTGACCACCAGTTCTGTTACTCCAACTATCAGACACCCATTCTGTACAAAATAACATGCAACTGCACAGGATAAACTCATGAGCATTGGATTTTAAAGTGTAAAGTAGAGTGTCAAGTGTTAAGTGGAGCCAATGCATAGACTTGAGAGGCGCACCAACACTGACCCTAACACTGGCTCTAAACTTAACCCTCATCCTAATCAACGCCTTAAAACTGTTAGAGAGCAACTCCAGGTAGTTTGTTACCTGGTAACCTGGCTGCGTGTTATTCTTACCAATTTCATTCTGAAACATGCATGCTATCCATTAGATGGCTGAAATGATTGTGTGCATGTCAGGTATTGGATATGTACTGTATATACATAGAGGTTTTCTGTACATGTAATATGTAAGCAAATATATTCAGGGCCAGTCCCACTATTGTCTCTGCTGTACACCAAGTTGTGTGTACTTTTGTAAATATAATTTCTAGAGATGCTGACACATCCCTGATTTAATATTTTCCCCACTGTTCAAAACAGGATGTGAGAGGGAAGTGTGTGGGCAGCATTCACCAGGTAAGACTCTTGCTTTTAAACAAAGATCCCCTCGCAAGAAAGACTGATTTGGTGTTTGGTGTTCTGGAGCTGGATAACTTGGGGAAAGAACTTACTGACAGTATTGCTCCTAATCATTCAGAACCTTCTCCCAGATGGAAGAAGGGCCTACAGTCCATGGGAGGGGTGGAGAGAGTTCTGCTACATACTGGTGACTTTAAGCAATTTCCTCCGGGATCAGTTTTCTGATTCTGATTCTTTAAAGATGGACTGGGGGTAAATATATCTCACAGACTGGGGGAGAGTGGTGATTATCATGCACAACCATTCAGAAGCATGGCAGATTCCACACCAGACAACGCTGCTGGTAAGGAGGCTCTCAAAGGCCCCCCCGTAGAAGGTGGGGAGGATGGGGGTGAGAAGGTTCTTCTTCTGTCAGCGGAGAAAATGCAGGCACTGCTTGACTCTCTTGGCCATGAGAGATCACTTGTCACTGCTGATGCTTAGTGAAGAGCGGTCAGTGCTGGACCTTCTGAAGTCAACAACCACCCCCTTTGTCTTCCCAGCATTAGTGGACAGACTGTCAACCTTGCAGTGGCAAAATGCTACTGGGCAGTAGTTGCTGAGCTCTGACACTGCTGCCTTCTTCAGCCCAGCTCTGACGGTGATCTTGAAGCATTGTGGACAACAACTAGGCTCAGGGAGGTGTAGAAGTTGTCCATTCAGGTTTATGGTGGCTGGTCTTTGCAGATTTTGAGTACCTGGAATGTTGTCGGGTATGTATGAGTGGAGAGTAGTCGGCACTCGATGGTAGTGGAAGACTTGTGGACAACAACCTGGCTCAGGGTGGCGTTGAAGACTGGTTCATGTGGGCTTTAACCACTTGGCCTGATATATTGTGGAGTATGTTTTCTCTGCGTGGGTCAACTCTGGACAGCATCTTCACTCTGGACAGCATCTTCACTCTGGCCGCGGACAATATATAGCAAGGGGAGGGTTTTTCTCATTGGTCTGTTGTTCTGGGCCTCAAACCTGGCATACAAGGCATCAGTGAAGTGTCAGAGAGGCATCTGTGTTGTAGACACATGGTAGCGTCCTGTAGTCTGTGAAGGTCTGAATGCCCATTTGTCTCTTGAACAGGTGAAGTGGTCACTGTGTAGTGTCTAGTCACGCTTTGGCATGGCAAAGGTTTTCATGACTGCAACCTCCTCAGTGCTTTCATTGATATATCCTTACACATCAGTATCAGTGTGATAGCTGCTGGTCATCACCTCTCTGAAGATCTGAAGTCTGTACATTCAAAGCAGTTCTTTAATGCTTCAGAGCTCTGTCTATGCTCTTGTTACAGGTTTCCCCTTCTTTAACGGTTTGTATGCTGGAGTGAGCATTTCAGTGGTGTGATCTGAAAGTCCTAGGTGGATGCCGGGGGGATGCTTTGTGTAAGGCCTTGATGTTTGTGTAGACCAGAGCCTGGTTGAATATTTGTTATGTGAGTTTGGGTAATACAGTTTTTAAAGTAATTAGTAGTGGGAGTATGTTTTTTCCAGGAAAGAATACATAATGTAATCTCATTACATTTTAAGGGAAATCATTGAATGAATGAAAAAGGATTTTTAAATTGCTGACCCTACACAGGTATCTCTGTCCATTGTTGTGCATGGCAGAAGTGAAATTGAAAACTAAAAAAAACACACACGTAACTCAAAGCCTCTTTTAAAAGTGTCTTTATAGAATGTACTTGACTTTCTTTGTTGACTGAGATTAAAATATTGCATTCTTTCTTTTCAAATTACAAAAATGGAATTGGGACTGTTCAGGGATTTGCGTTCGGTTCATTTTTAGTTATTTTTAAATTGTTTTTAAGAGGCGTCTTTGAAAAAGTACCCATCAGAGTTTACATACTTCCTCCTCTTCACATAATGTGGTTTAACAGCTTCATTTGAAGACCCAGAAAAGGCGGTTAGTGACACTGTAGCAGAGCTGTTGATTCCCTCCTGTCGGTTCAAACTGGAAAGTTCTGGTTTCCATGCGTTCAGACACCACAACACCCTGCACTTTAGGGTTTTTATGATTTTTTTTTTAGAGGTTGCATTTTTCTGAGTGATTTAGATACTTAGTGCTGTTTGTTACATTCCTCTATTCTTTCAGCCTATTCAGAATTGCTCCAAGCTGCATGTTTTGCCTTCAAATATTCCCTAGAACAGACCACAGCTCAAAAAGTATGTTTGTCTTATCTGACATCATCACTGCATGTTGGTCTGTTGCTGAATTGTGTTGCACAAAATTCTGGGTCAGTATACACTAATGAGCGTTCATGGGCGCTCGTTCCTGTTCTAAAGGAACAAACAGTTTATTAGGATTATCTTTACTTTTTATTAAACTTTAGCATATATGTAATGATAAGGACACTTCAATGCAGTAATGACCAAGACCACTTCTTGTAGGTCTGCATGACAGGTTGGCTAAACCCTCAAACCTCAAACTTACAATTGTGTTTTATAGCCTACACTGCTGAGCTGTAGATTCCTGCTCTACCTAACTAAGTTGTGCGCCAAGAATCTGCTGAGAGTTCATCTCAGCTGAGACTTATTCATTCATTCTTTGTTGATGAAGTGGATGTTCTTCACTGAACTGAACCTTCTGGCCTTTTGCTCTTTGCAGGAAATGCTCATTTCTCTCCTCTGGCCTGCCTATTTAACAGTAATGTATTTTTAGGAAGTGTGAGTAGGCTGAACAGAAAGTAAAAGTAAGTCCACGCTGCACTCAACACTCAGCATTCTCTGTTTTACTCTAACTCTAATCCCCTTATAGTCAAAGGGCCTGTATGTGGACACATGCTTCATTTTGTCCAAATAATACTTGCAATAGTTATAATATACTTTAAGTTGAAATTGAAAGTACTGAAAGTCTGAAAATGCATAGAAGGTACTGGGTGATTCATAGTACCTACTCAATAATTTTAAGTAGAGGCTGAACAATATGTAGTGAGTGATTGATACATTACCAAATAATTTGCAATAGTTACTGAATAATTCATCAATGTTATTGTTTATGCAATCGCTTATTCGATTTTTGAAAAATTTCTAGTATTAGTATTAGTTATTAAGAATTCACAGAAATGTAGGTAATTTATAGTAATTACTGAAAAAATGATAGTATTCACTGAAAATTTCACAGTACTGCCTGAATAATTGATAGACGTTGCTGAATAATCCATAGTTGTTACTGAGTAATGTTGATAATGAGCCTTAAACACTGATTACACCATGCAGACTTTAATGAGTTAATGTCACATTTGAAAAAAAGACATTCAAGACTCCAGTAACATTTATACCATTTTTTAAAAAACACCCTGTAAAACACCATCTTTTTCTTGCCAACTTGAATTCTTTCCTGTCATCCCACACACGCTATAATACAAAAATACGGAAGAAAAATCTCTTTCGGACACAGACAAAAGGAAAAAAATTACTATAAAAGGACTATGTGCAAAAGGAGCAAATAGAAAACAAGTCATTTCTTAGGCATGGTTCCTAGACAAGGTCCCCAGAAATGGTTCTTAGTTTGGCAGCTTTGGCTATGACTCATTCAATCCTGGCAGTGGTTGAGCAATCAAGTCCATTCTTCCCCTAATTTAGGATGATTACTAATATCTATAACTTCTCCTTAATCTCAGGCTGCTGTCAGTTCCAGGCAGGCTGTGTCCAGAAGTTTTGAGGTATCCTCAGTTGCAGTACTATAAATACTTCATTGTTTGCAATATGACAATTTGAATTTTGCAGTACGACTGAATATTTAATTTTTTTATTATCTGATTGTCTTTGGACTTCTGTGTAATAAATAGTAATATTCAGAAGATATTCCAGTGTTAGCTGTATTCTAAAGAGACTGAAATTGCGAACACAGATGCATATGACATTCTTTCCCCCCCCTTTTTTGTTGCCATATGCACGGTAAACAGTGCCTGAACAGACAAACCCACATCCTGTGTGCATGCGTATACCTGTGTGTGGTGGGTGTTGTTGTAACGTCATGCACTCCCAAAACAAACATGCTTCACTGCGCCCCTCACGAGACGCAGTCAAGTCTTCAGCTATGGGTAAGAAGTTACATTTTAACACGGAAAAGTGCTGGTGTATTGACCTGTCCTTTTAAAAATTGTGAAATAAGAGGACATTGCTTGGACGGTAAAACTGTAACAAGGAGACATAAATGCATGTTCTGTTGATAATGAGATCTCTCAGTGCACGAGTCTCCTTTGAAAGATCAGGTTTCTGCTGCCTGTGTGTGAAGCTGTAATCTTTTCGTTATAGTCCCCGCCAGAATGCTGTACTGTCCTGGCTGGGCTGTGATCAACACCCTGCAGGTACGTCTGTCCTTCAGGAACTCAATGAGAGACTTGTCCATTTCTCTGTTCCCTTCTTTATAGCCGTCCAGGATGAGGAGGCTGTCTGTGTCGCCCAGAAGAAACTTTCTGACCTCAGATGTCTCCAGTCTGGCTTCATTTGGAATCTTTGACTTGACAACTTTTAAAAAATCGCCTGCCGCTCCATTCATGTCCACTAAAATCATCAGCCAGGGGTCGGAGTCTGAGCCATCAGCCCAAGAAAAGGCCAGCTTTCGGGTTAAAGAAGATTTGCCACTCCCCTCTTTCCCTTCCAGAAGTACAGTTTCTCCTCTCTGGGGAATGACGGCCTGGATGTGATGGCACTGCTTTTCCCTGGAAAAATGATACAGAGATAATTAGCTACGAGGAACTGCTTGGGTGTGTGGAGGTGTGTGAGATAATCTTCTCTGTAAATTCAATTCAAAAGTGACTGTTTAATGCAGAATTGCCTGTTTGCCCTGTTTGTTTGTGGCAACCAGCTGAAAGATAAGTAAATACTGGTGCTACTACCGGATCAGGGATTTAAACCACCAGTCTGCAGTACACTGCAAAGTTGCATCATGCTCTCTAATTAAAATGAGGCAATGTGTTAAAAAAATGAAGCAATGTGATACTTGGTTTGGCGAGTTATAAGCACACATTACATTTTGCTCAAAGTAAGGTAGTACTTTAGTGAAGGTATTCATGGAGACATTCGTGATATCTACATATGCCTTTCGTGCCGACCGAGTTAAGTCTACACATCATTAATGTCAAATTACGACACTTACGTAAGCCATTCATCACAAGTGACACAAATCTAGCCAGTTCTATAACTGATCTCAAATTGACTGACTGCAGAACTACTTGACAGATGTATAATTTATTGAAGAGAAAAATTACAATGAGGGGATTACTCATGTGCTCCAGCGTCAGGAATTTATGGACAAATTCCAAAATCCTCTCCCTACCTGACAACTGACATAAATCTACATCGAAGTTTGTAATGGGTTCTTCCAACAATCGTCAGCAGCCATAAAGGTCGTTCTGAAAATTTTATTTCAGCAAGTGTCATGACAAGTGAGATACTCTTTGAATAAACTGAATGAAAAAAGACTTATCACGGTTTTTATCATGGCTTATGTAAATGTCATGTAGAATAACAAATGTCACCTTCTGGCAAGATCCAGCAAGTTCCCCATAATAGACATTTTAAGCCACGAAACACTTTCAAAAACGTTTCATTATCAAGCTTTCAAAACATTTTGGGCACCACAGAATGAGATAGCAACCCCTTTTGAAATAAACATTGTTACTTTATGGACAAATTCCAAAATCCTCTCATCACCCTTCACCCCCACTCTCCACTCAAACCCCACCCCTCCCCTAAAAACCTGCCAACAGTGTAAGATGTGCTAGACTTTGACTCAGCCTGTTTATTCTATCAAAGTGTTGTGGTACATTTGCTTCGATCTTGACTGATGGATCATGATTGTGGAGCATGATGGTATACTTCAGCAAAAAGTAAAAGAAAGCATGTGACGGTTTTTCCAGATGGCTTTTTTCATTAGAAAACTTCAGTTGTGTATTTTTTTTTATGTCCTGACATTTCAGTTCTTTCCTTTTACCAGTTCACTCACATGACACTGACTGTTCAGCAGTTCCTTTAGGCCATTCAGATACCATCCTGTTTGTTTTATCTTTGCTCAGTTTCCATGACAGCCACAGTATTTTGAGTTATTTGAATCTAGTCAGTTTAAATGTCGAATTTTATTCTGACAGCCCAAGTGAATGGTCACCATACAGGCCTGTCAAATGGCACCTCCAAGCCACAGCAGGTAGTAAGGAGTTTGATTTGTGAGACTTGTCTCATCATAACCTCTGTAGAGTGTATTAGTTTTAATATTATACAGTTCTACAGACAGAATTTAAGAGAGACTTTAACGAAGTGGCTTAAAATGATGGTAAACAATGCAGAACGAATAAGACTGGCTTGTCTGTGCCTGTCCTAGAACTGTATGAACGTTCTGTGGTTTCTGAAGGTCTTACTGATGACAGCGACATTTACAGCACTCACCTACACAGATTAAACCAAACTTCTCAGTACATACGTCTACAGGCGTACTTTTTTCCACAGGAGGCACGCATATGTCTCCTATAGAGCAAGCCCTGACCCCCACTTTCACCCTGCGCAAATGAAAAAGTCATACCCGCAAAAAACGCTGTGCTGGCGCGAGAACCCACTCTTCTCCGCCTTTGAGATCAGTTCAGCATATCTCTGTCTCAACACCTCCCTCAGATTATCTGCGTTCCCCTCACACACTGAAAAAAAAACCACAAGGGTTAGTCAGATGCAAAGGTTAGGAAAAACGTAATCACAAAAAGGCCAAGAGCCAACTCAAATATTCCAAAACAAGCAATTTTCTAGCTGACATCCATCTGATGGAGGGAGGCATGTGACAGACTTTCATTCATCAGCATTCCTGTTTTCTTGTGTTTAAACAATAATGGTGGAATATGTCACTTAGTCCTTTAGCCGTAGTAAGGTCTCTGTAAAGAATGGCTTTGAGCGGCTTTGATAAACAGTGGGGGCATCAAATACGATATAATACATACATTTTAATCAGAAGCTAATCAAACTTAATTTGCCAAGAAATGTAGTTTATTTTGTTTATGATGATGTTGCAAAGCAACCCTGAACTGCCATCGCCACCATTGCTGCAGTTTGTAAAGATCATGATATGATGTTTAATGCAGAAAGCTTCATCTTACATGTCATTTTTTGCCCTCATATTTTTTTTATTTCTGTTTTAGACAGTTGACAACCCTAACAGCAGCTGATCTTAACTTTGTGTGAAAATGTAATAACGAATTGACAATATAAATGGCCGAAAATTACTTGCAATAAAACCAGTTTACATTTTTTTCCTTCTCCTGTAAATGCACTGCATTAAAGAAATTATAGTAACATGCAGCAACATGTTTTTATACGTTAAAGCGACAGCAAGAGCAACACCAGAACATCAAAAAACTTTAAAAAACTGCTTACCTTCGGATGTAAAAGCAAAAGTATCAGCTTTGTGATCCGACATCTTGGGGAGTAAAGCTGGTGGACAAAAACAAACCACACATTAGATCTGACAGAATTAGCAGTAATAGTTTTGAATTCTTTGGCTTGTTAGCAGGGCTGGACTGGGACAAAAAAATCTGACCGGGCATTTTGAGCCTAGACCGGCTCACCAAGCTGTCGCTCCGAGGGGGGAGGGGTGCTGATGGGATTTCGCGCCGGCCCAATATTACTTGCCCAGCCCAAATTTACCATCGCCTGGAGTTAGGGGGACCGCTGACGAGATTCCGCGGTGGTCCAAAATTTCCTGCCCGGCCAAAATGTACCATCGCCCGAGGAGCAGGGGGTGCTGACAGGATTCAGCGCCGGCCCACAATTACGTGGCTGGCCCAAAATTACCATCGGCCCACCGGGGTATGCACGATGGCCAGTCCAGCACTGCTTGTTAGGAATATTCCTTCATTTCTTCAGCAATTTAAGGCTAACCAAACCAATCAAAAAGAGCTGGATGAGCACGGAGGGCTTATAATCTGGTGTCCATTCACACTCCATTCTCCACTGATATCCTAACACATTCTCAGCCTATTGGGACGTAAAGGGCATGCGGAGGAAGAAGGGGATATAAAGGGCATGGGGAGGAAGGAGGAGAACAATCGTGAAGCAGTTGAGGTCATTTTGCCTCACGCTGACTCTTCACACTTTCAGATGAGGGGAGTTTCTGTGGTTACTTTCTGAATATCCTTGTTAACCAATTCAATATCAGTGAATACAATAAATTCTGGATTAAAGTTGATGCAACACATGATATGAAGCAAAAGTCCAAGCTCAGTGTAAAGTCAGTGTTGCCTCTTTTATGCTCGATTCTTATCCAGTTTGGCAAATTTACTGACTCACATGAAACCTACAAAGACATTCTTTCACAGCAAATGTTGCTAGGTTACACAGGTTTTACAAAACACTGAAAAAAATCAAATTCAGGCAAACATATCTATGCCTGTAGCAGCCTGTAGCAGAGTTCAAGTTACAACACATCTTAACACAGCCCAGTAAAAAAAAATGTGCACACTTCACATTTCTTTTTCCTTTGCATCTAATTTGCTTTTTATTTTCTGCACATTAAAGGGGATTTTGCAAAACTTTCTGTGTAACTGAGAAGAAATAAATCTGTCAGGTGTTAAATGGTTCAATGTAGAGTCTTAGATTTCTTTAATAGAGCTAGATCTGAAAAAAGAAAACCGTCATATATAATTAATAGTCAATTTAATTTATTAGTTTTTGATCTGTGTTCTTACTGAATCTACATCATTATTGTAAGGACTGGGGTGTTCCGCTGGAAACAAGTCGTCATGTCTGGTAGGTTTAATGGTCATTTCAGTCATATAGACATTAAGAGCGAAAGGAAAAAAAACAATTGAGGATCTTGGCGCAACACAAGAACAAGAGCAGAACAACACAAATACTACAGAAGTGCAAACAGAACAAAATACACAGAGTGAGCAAGAAAAACACACAAGAGCAACAAAACAACAGGACAAGACATTATTTAGTGCAGCCGACGTTTGAATGAATATAGTATTGTATTCTAGCAGCTGAGTTGTTAGGTGTAAAAAAAAGTGCAGAACAGGTATAAAAGCAATAATTGTGCATATAATAAATAGAGGGGTATTTACAGTGGCAGTTGGGGTGTAAAAACAACAAAGAATGAAATCCATTTAATTTGCACAGTAATGGACATATTTGTTGTTTCTCATAGCTGGAATTGCATAGTTCTGCAATGTTTACCGAACCAAGCAACAGTTGCAATGTGAAAAATGCCTTTGTGGGCAAAGTCTGGAATGGGTGTATCACTATAGATGTGAATGTCCATATATGGTGTGTGTATATATTCAGTTTCACCACAAAACACTTAATTCATGCAGGCGTACTTACAATCAGTTGAGGTGACAGTCAGGTGCGGGTCAGGTGATACACATGCGGTCGAAGTGGATTCTCTCCTTGCTTGCCCTATTGAATAAACTACAGTCAGAATTCTCGGATTTCCGCATTTCTTAATCTACAGTATATGCTATGTGTACATGTACATGCTATCATGTATGAAAATGTGAACACCACTAGTAAGGTGGGAGGATGGCACATTTTGATGGCGTCCTAAGTTAAACGTGCACATCCTCTACAGGGAAAACACTGAAATGTGAAATCTGCAGCGAATTTCAGTATTAATTCAGTACATTTAACACACTGGAAACTGTTAAGCATAAAATATGCATGGTCATAACTTTTGCATGGTCACTTTACATAGAAACAATAGAAAAAATCATTAGTGCCTTAAAAAAATGACAGAAGTGTGATCTCTGTAGAGAGTGTGTGCTTGTTTCCTTACTAAACACGGGAAGATATGAAATAAATGCCTGGAAATATTGAATATAACATCTATAATACCTTCTAGCTTCCAAGATGTTTTTAACTTCGGTGTGTGTGAAATGATTGGAATAATTTTGTATTATTTCTATTGGTCCGGTCATGGCGGTGTAAAGGGTTAATTCACAAAAAAACACCAGCATAGCTGTAAAGCAGCTCATCCTACAAGTGAGAGGAATTCAATTCTGTATCAGAATCTGCAGCATCTGCAGCTTTCTCTATAACATCACACATGAGATCACCCAGGCCTTCATAAGTTCCTGCAAGCCATTTGTTACTGGAAAGGGTAATGAGGTGCTTATATTATAGGAAATCAGACCTTTTTCATGGCTCACTGGTATTAGAGTCATGCTTCTCCACCACAATACAGTGCCCTAAACCCTGCGCAGCTTTCTGTTTCATGGTAATCCCCGGTGGCTAGATACGTGATCTCACTACCTATTTCCACTGATAAAAAAAACAAGCAAATGCGGGGTGTTGTTGTCATCACATGATGACACATTTAGAACTGTGATGTCATGACGACAAAGGCACTGCCAAAAAGATCATGATTGAAACATCTAACAGAAAGCTTCAGAACGGATACACAGAAATGTAGAGGAAGAATGAGAGGAAAACTGCATTCACTATGAGGGGAAAACTGCAACCACTATGAAACACAATATACTTCAAATGTGCTTAAATCTGCCTTAATCTCCCCCTGAAAATACACTAAACCACTTAATTTGATGCAAGTATCATTTAAGGGGCAAATTTGAAAAAGTAAGGGGAAAATTCAGTAGTTTTACCCCTTAATCAGTCTTAATCTGTGCACTTTTCCCCTTGATTTCCTGGGAATTTTAAGGGGTAAAATTTTGGCATTTTTGTAGTAAACGTCACCATCACCAACAACAATAATAACAACAATGACTACAACAACAGGGAGTGTAAGTGTGTGTGCGTGTGTGTGTGTGTGTGGGTGTGTGATTACATAATTGTTATCAACATGACTAGCAAGTACTGGTGTGTAGGTCGACCCATAACTCTTTGGTCAAGCGGGTTTGGGTCAACTTAATAGATAGAGTGCGAGTGAAGTGGGTCGAAAAGGGGGCTAGTGGGGTGACAGTCATATCTGACAGCAGCTGAATGCAATGGTTGACGGCGATCGAGGGTGGGACCCCTTGTCATGTGAAAATGACACTTGTCACACATGAACACACCACAGCACACAGCGTGAACAGTGTGAAATTCTTCTCTATGTTTAACCCATTCACCCAAGCGAAGCAGTGGGCAGCCAGCAAAACAACACTCGAAGGCCAGTGTGTGGGGACAGTATCTTGTGGTGCCACTGGCATTATTGGCATTCAAACACACAACCTGATCACTGGAGCAGTGTGTACTGGTCAGGAATTAAACCTGGGCCTCCCATGTGGAAGGCAAGCGTTCTACCACTGAACCACCAATACAGAGTTTCACTCTTCCCCTCAGGGAATCGAACCCCAGTCTATCGCGTGACGGGTTGGGATATTTAGCACTAGAAATCTAGAAAAAGTCATCATTTTGACGAGTGATGGCAATTGTATTTGCTGGTGGGGCTTTGGTAGCGATCACATTTGTAGATGCATGGTGGGGGTGATTATATTTGTCACTAGGGGTAACACATTTGTTAAGGGTTGGTAGGGAGTGGTTGGCATTGATTATATTTTTGCAGTCAACGAACATACATGTTGGGTGTTTATGTAATTGTTGATGTTGAGGGTTCACTAAGCTCTCAGAAATTGGTGGGGACAAAATGGATCACAACAAAAAGTGATGGGCACCAGTCTGCCCAGCGTAAATGACACCTATGAATGAATGGATAAATGGATGAATGAATTACCGAATGCCTGAACATACATGTGATCGCTAACAAACCCACACTACCAAATACAATTGCCACCTCTCGTCAAAATGATATGACGTGACTACTAGTGCTGAATATCCCTCGATTCTCCAGGGGAGCAGCGAAACTCTGCATTGGTGGTTCAGTAGTAGAACTCCTGCCTTCCACATGGGAGGCCCACGTTTAATTCCTGACCAGCACCACAATGTTATTTAAAGGCACAGCAGAGAATGAAAGTGACAGAAGGAAGGGTAATAGAGAACAGAGAGACCAACCTTTCTTCCTTCTGTGTAGAATGAGTGAAGCGACAGCTAATCCCAAGCACATCATGCTGATCACACTGATGGCGGCAAAAGCATGAGACCACTTAGTTCTCCCTGGAATTTCACCTGCAGAACAGAAACAGCGCCGTCAGAGTTCATGAATCATGATGACTCTCACAAAATAACAGGAAAACATCATTCAGAGCCAAATGTCCATTGTCCAAAGCCACTAACATTAACGCAACAGGTCAGAACCTCAGAGGAACGTGTGTGTGTGTGTGTGTGTGTGTGTGTGTATGGAGGCTATTTTCACTGGTTTTACTCGGGTTAATATTAAGTTATCTTTCAATTTAGGTACTTCATTAGCTGCGAGGTTAAAGTGGATGCAGTTTGGGAGAATTTCGCTTTAGTCCTCTTTTTCCACAGTAGGGAAGTTGTGGCTATGGTATAAATATTATAAATACCATTGTACTGCAGTTTTAATTCTCTCATAAGAATTCACCTTTTGGTCACCGAGACGGCGAGAAAATAGAGCAGAATTGTCTTTCTAATGAAGACAATTCTGCCACAAATTATGCCACAAAGGATTACTCGTTTGAAAATGTCTTTCTCTAAATATCCTGTGTACTCTGGAATTCTGTGTTAGAGGACCTGTATACAGAAGTGTTTACATCTGGACAGATATGTTTAGGCAAGCAAATGATTGGGTGTCTATTTTCATTCAACACTTCAACTGTGCTGTCTGTAACCAAAATGAAAAATGTTGTGTTACATTATTATTATTATTATTATTATTATTATTATTATTATTATTATTATTAATATTAGTAGCAGTAGTAGTAGTAGTAGCAGTAGCAGCAGCAGTGGTAGTAGTAGTAGTAGTAGTAGCAGTAGCAGTAGTAGTAACAGTAATAGTAGTAGTAGTAGTAGCAGTAGCAGTAGCAGTAGTAGTAGTAGCAGTAGTGGTAGTAGCAGTAGTGGTTGTAGTAGTAGTAGTAGTAGTAGTAGCAGTAGTAGCAGTAG
>JBBPCY010127484.1:23996-39376 GCA_037974405.1 Brachyalestes nurse | reverse complement strand
GAAAATGGCGCGAATTTCTGAGTGTTCTCAACTTTGGAACAGTGCTTGGCGGCGTTCTATGACGTGGCATCCTTCAAAGAGCGTCTGCTAAGCATGCTTCCTCCACTTTGGAATGCGGCCCAGATCACTCCCACTCTCCACTCACTCCACTGGCTTCCTGTTTCCGCAAGGATTGAATTCAGGGTCTGTCTCCTCACTCACAAATGCATCAATGGAAATGCAAATCTCAGTAACGGGTACAATGCATTTTTAATCCGGAATGAAGTGGGGTTTTTTCTTCATACAAATTCGAACAAAATCACTGTGAGATCAGTAGAGGAGACACGTCTGCGCAAAATGTTTCACTTCTTGTAGTCACACAGAACTGAGCATGGGCGCAGATGGGGGCGGGGGTTATGTGTCCCCCCTCAGACCTCAAACCGTCCCCCCGAAGCACAGATGATGTAGTGATGTATAAGTCATACTCCTGTTTTAGGGTCTAAAACGTTTTATTTTGCACATCTTAAATCGAAAACCTGAACATGCCGCTCCATTTATGGTTCTTGTGTTATTGTTCTGGAGCGGCCCTTATTGCCCCAAACCCCACCCCAAGCCCCCAAGCCCCCATCGCCAAAGTCGCGCCCCCCCGCCACCGGCAATTCATCCCCCCGCATTAAAAATGCTTTCTGCGCCACTGGAACAGAGTGATGAGTGAGCCTGCACCTGATCTAACATCAGATACTATTTTTGGGCAATGAGCTAATTGAGCATCATGAGTTACATTTAGATCGCCAAATCCATATTTCCAGTTAAGAAATATGGATATGCCTTACATTTTAAATACAGAAATATTGTAATGTTACAAATTACTTTGAAATGACAGTAACAAGTAATAAATGATGCATTACAGTTTTGAAGTAACTTGCCCAACACTGCCTACAGACAATGGCTCAAAAGATAAAAGGTTACAGTGGATGCAGGTAAATTGTCAACCTTTCTTGATGCTGCTGAAAACATGTTGCCTATGACCCATAATAATAATTAATTGTGATGTCACAACTTCAACTACATACAAACCAACACTAGGTGGAGCCAAACGTTAACAAATACACCCATGACTGCACAGTCTGTAAGAACCTCCAATTTCAGATGTATTTTGGGGTATTTCTGTGTTTAATTTGTTCACATTTACAGACTAGTGTCGTGTAATCTTGGGGAAGAGACGTGTGAACATCTGGGATCAGTTTTAAACTCAGGAACCTCCTCCCTGAAAGAGCTGGATCTGAGTAACAATGACCTGCAGGACTCAGGAGTGAAGAAGCTCTCTGAGGGACTGAAGAGTTCACACTGTAATCTGGAGACTCTCAGGTCAGAATCCCAAAATCTTTATACAGGCAAACATGTATTTTCCTGAGATGATATTTTCCAGAGACTCGTTTATAATTTGGCCACATGACAGTGAAACAGTTCATTTTGTGCTGCACATTTTCATCTAATATATGAAATAAGAATAAAAAAATAATAAAATAAAACTTTATATAAGCCATATAAGCAGTATATTGTGGTCAGTAAGGAAGGTGGATTTAAATACTGTAAATAAATAAAACAAAATAAATCAGTTTCAATAATGATGAGTATGTACAGAGTTCACAGAAAAGTGTAGAACCTGATCAAGGAACCTGTAACAGTGGGTGAAGACAGTGGTTCTCAGACTGGTCCTCAGGGACCCCTAGATGGTCTCTACCCGTGTGTGTTACGACTGTGTGGGGTCCCTGAGGACCGGTCTGAGCAGCACTGGTCTAAGACACATGTATTATTAGTGTTTCTCTGTCTGAGGGTGGAGGGGAGAAAGTAACCACAGTGTGTTTTTAAGCCTCAGAGGAAGACAGAGGGAGAGTCTGGGACTTTTTTTCAGAAACCTGGTTTCCCTTTTATTGGAAAGACTGAAGCAGGAAAAGTAAAGACAGACATTAAGAGGGTAAACAATTGGTAAACCAAGAGAAACAGCGAAATATGTATTTATGTGTTTAGTTGAAGGTCATTCAGATGAAGAAGCTGTTCATTCTCCAGCACTCATTTATCCACAGACATGAGAGATGGAGAGTTAGCATGTTAGTTTATTATAATTCATCCTGTGTTATAAAAGTAGTATAGAACAGTGAAATAAAATAAGTTCTCAATCCTGAATAAGAGTTATGTTTCTCTATCAGAATTATTTTACACACAGTAGAATTCTTAATAAATCTTAATAAAACCTGGATTGTTATTAAGTAAAGATGCTAAACTCACTCTGAAACAATCAAACATCATAAACACTATTTTACACACATTGCACAGTGATTGCAAAGTCTTCACTGGAGGAGTGTGACGAGTGAAATAATGGTTTTTACTGTTTAAAATTACACAGTAGGAAAGAATAATAATTAATAATAATAATAATAATTAATAAATATAGAGCTCTAGAATGACTGAAGCAGAATCACCAGACCACAGGCAGGATGTTTAAATTGGTTTTACAAATAGATAAAGACCCCAAACACACTTCCAAAGCTGTGGCAGAATGATCTAAGAACAATAAAATGAATGTTTAGGAGTGATCATCACAAAGCCCTGATCTCAGTCTAGTATTACGTTAGTATCAGAACTGAAGAAGTGTGTGTGTGAGTAATGAGGCCTGTAATGAGTAATGAGTAATAAGGCCTGAGACTCAGTTACTCCAGTTCTGTCAGTAGGAATGGAGCACAAATACAAAAGATTATTGTGAGAAAACTGTGGAAATAGACCATGGACATTTTACCCAAGAAAAACAATATAATAGCAATTCAACAGAATACTCACTGCATTTAAGCCTCTGACCCAATAGGAATGTGAGAAAATATATAAAAGCTGATCATTAATAAATCAGGCTCTCTACTGTTATTCTGATGCTTCACATTCTTTCGCTGTGGAGTGTGTTACTGTGGAGAGCGTCACAGGGGAGAGCGTCAGTGTGGAGCGCGTCACAGTGGATGGCGTCACAGTGTGGAGAGCATCACCGCGTGGAGAGCGTTACCGTGTGGAGAGAGTGACAGTGTGGAGAGCGTGACAGTGGAGAGTGTTAGTGCAGATAGTGCTATTGAGGACGATGCTGAACAGAAATACTGGTTTAAATTACATATTAGCTTTAATATGTAATTTGAGATTAAAAGGGATCCTTTGACGGTGAAAATAAGCTACTCAGATTTGTCATCAGACACTCCCCACAGTGATGCTCTTCACTGTCATGTTCTCCACACTGATGCTCCCCTCACTGACGCTCTCCATACTGACGCTCTCCACACTGATTCTCTCCACACTGATTCTCTCCACACTGACGCTCTCCACATTGACGCCCTCCACACTGACGCTCCCCACTAATTTCATAATGCTTTGCTGAACATCTGTACTGTATTTAGAAAGAGTGAGAGCTGTTCTGTTTTATTTCTCTGTGATTACCTATTCTGGTTTAGGAACTAATTAACATGTTGCAGGGAATGTCCCAAAAATGATTAAATCTGGTTTTATGGGTTAATTAAATAAGATAATTATGATTAACTGGATCTCATGAGGAACAAGATAATGACTTATGAATGTAACAGAAAGCTCTTTTTTAGTTTGAGACTCTTAACAAAAAGATTCAGTTATATATATGTTGTTAATTATGTGAAACTGTTTAGATATTTAATTATAAAGTGTGTTGTTGTCTCTCTCTCCTTGTCTCTATCTCCCTCTCCCCATCTCTCTCTATAGATTATCTGGTTGCATGATCACAGAGGAAGGTTGTTCTTCTCTGGATTCAGCTCTGAGTTCAAACCCCTCACACCTGAAAGAACTGGATCTGACCTACAACCACCCAGGAGAGTCAGGAGAGAAGCTGCTCTCTGCTAGACTGGAGGATCCACACTGCTCACTCAGCACACTCAGGTATGGACAACACTGTGTGTGTGTGTGTGTGTGTGTGTGTGTGTGTGTGTGTGTTTGTGTGTGTGTGTGTGTGTGTGTGTGTGTGTTGAACTACTGAAAACAGCTCTATGTAAATTTGTTACAGCACTTTGTGTAATACAATATTTATGTAATTGTGGGGGACTTCTTAAATGTCACTGTTAGGATCAGATTCCAAGCTGGTGTTGTGTGTTAAAACTAGTGTGAGGACTGGTCTGTGTGACAAAAGGTTTGTGTGGATTTGTGTAAGTAAATCACTGTTTTAACTGTAAAAAGGAAATAACCTTGTTGTTAAATGTAGACTAGGGTGGTAGCCAGTTGATGGGTGGAAATATACAATTATAATGTACTTACCCCCTAAATTTGTCCTTTTAGGGTGGAAATAAAGTGTAACAAATTTAATTTAAATTGGTTAATATTTAGAGGTTCCCCAAGATGGTCGCATGTGGTGATAAAATGGCCCATTTTCCGATTTTCTCAAAAATATGTACTTTGCTGTTTGCACAAACTATAGCTTTTAGTTTACTTATTTACTTAACAGTGATTATTAACAGTGACAGTAACTATTGTATGCAACAACAAGCGGACACCATTGCTGCTGATTGTTGTGCGATACTGGACGACAGAACACTGCTAGACAAGCAACTTACAGATTTTGTTTCTACAAACACCAAGAAATTGTTTTTAGCACTGAACATCAGCCAAGAGTTTTGAGGAGCCATCCTAGTGAATGGGTAAAAGATCCAACTTATGTTGTTGCACCATTGCACAGCTGAAGGTTGTGAACAATGCCACAGAACACGGCATAGCACTGATTGAAGCCTTCAATTCAGCCATAACTACTCAGGAAGAGCAAAAACAGTATTTGCTCCAAGTTGTAGAGAAGCACAGGAAAGACTATCCCAATGCCAACAAGTCGACGCTTCTTCACGAAGCGGTTCTGCCAAACTATCAAGAATGATTTTTTTCAGGTGCATTACATTTGACAATAAGATTACAAAGACAGATTGTCAGTGTGAGACTAATGTGACTCTGTGTTGTTTTATTTAATGTTCTAAAGTGGAGCTGAATTTAATTAACATTACTGTACGTTGTGCCAGCTCTATTGACTATAGTTTGTATAGAGTATCGACTATACGCAAAAAATAATGCGTTTGTAATCTTTCGGGTGGTTGGGGAACCTGTAAACATTAATATTATTTTATGAAATTTTTGCAACTTAGCAAGTATTACAAAAGAAACATTTCTAGAGGGTAAGACAACATCATGTACCGAACCGTGAAGGGACGAATACAAGCACCGTTACAGCCCTAATATATATATATATATAGATAGATAGATAGATAGATAGATAGATAGATAGATAGATAGATAGATAGATGTGTGTATGTATGTGTGTGTGTGTGTGTGTAGTTTTATAGTTGTACAGAAAAGAGGAGTAGAAATAAAATGCAATGATTTAATGTCAAATATCTGTTTCTCCAAATATGAATAACTGTAAATACTGTAATAAGGCAGACATTTAAGAAGTTAAATGTATATGTTTTAACATATACACTAGCTATGATAAGAGTGGGAGGAGGTGTAGAATAATGTAGAATAATGACCCTAATGGTCACAAAAGCTGTATACTAACTGCACTTAAACTGTAAAGCAGTCCTGCACTTTATGACAATCTAAAGGATCAGCACCCTTCAAGTGCTTACGCAAGAGGTACTGGACCTCTTACCCTCTCTCTCTCTCTCTCTCTGGGGGGTGCAGAGGTATTGCAGAGGGGCGCACAGACGGGATAACCTTTGTAGTTTGAATTGGGTGGGGGGGCTCATTAATGTTCTTATCTAGAAAAGGTGGGGCCTGCAGAGAAAGTTTGGGAATCACTGTGTTAGAGAAGGTGTTTTTCTGCTCACTTCAACATGCTGGCCCTGGCTGAGGTCCAATGAGTTAAATTAGTCTGGAAGTTGATTGACGGTTGAGCCAGACACACAAAATGGAATCAACACCAAACTAATGAAGAGCACCAAAAGAGGAGAGATTGTCTGATGCATTTGTAAGCCACATGACCTGATATAACCTGATACATGTGTTAGTCGCATCACCTGGTATAACCTGTCGTAAATGTAAGTCACATTACCTGATCTGACCTAATATAAAATAAAGTGACCCCTTATAGTCACGTGTGAACACATAACAGCACAAGGTGTGAGCAATGTGAAATTATTTCTCTGCATTTAACCTATTCACCAAGTGAAGTAGGGGGCTGCCACCAATGGGGGGCGTTATATGCATTAGTCACATCACCTGATGTAGGATGACTGATACAAATTTATAATGAAATAAATAAATCCAGGGCTTTTCCTAATTCACATATGCTGCTATTAATTAGGGTATTAGCAGTGGCAAGCCATGACTATTATTGCTATATCTTCAATGCAGACCTTAAATATCAAAATGCGGTTAAAACTAATTAGGAAAAATGCATCGGACAATCATTTTAATTTCTCAGATAGTTCAGTCGAAGCATTATTTTTTCTGTTATAGATTAAGCATGTTTTAGACTCTAAAACCTGTAAAAGGCATTTCGGAACAGTCTTGTATGTGGCTTTTCTAGAGCAATGTTTTTAGTAGAAAGCCCCTCTTACCAGTCACCCATTACCAGCTAGAAGAGTGATATTTTCCTTCTCAACAGTGACCCACCATTCAAAATGTGATTGGTTGAGTCCACCATCGCTTCTTAATGTTGGCGGTTAATCTGACCCTTTTGGACTTCAGTCCTTTGCATGAAGGCCTAACTGATAGCAGAGCTTGCTTACCTAGATACCACAGAGAACAAAACATCTGACTGGATAATTTTTATAAGGTATTTTAAGAATGCATTCAGCCTATTCAACCAATACTCAAATTTTACCACAGTACTTGTCATTTTAATATAATTTTATCAAATAAAAAATAACTTTTTTTTTAATACCTTCATTTAGTTCTGAGAAATCAAGAAGCCTTTTCTAAAGACCCGAAGGCCCTGAGGATATTACACACATTAAGATAAACAGGCTAAGATAGGTGTCAAAGAACTTTTAACTTCAGTCCAAGACTCCACATGCTCTCAGTCTACAATAGTCAATAAATGAGTTAATTAAAACCTGTGGCAGCTAACTGGTTAGAACACTAAAGGTCAGGACCTAAGCTGAGAAGTTCAAAATGTATCACTGATAATAACCAGGAATTTAATGTTGACAAACTGTTGGATCAGCCTTATGAGTGTGAGTTTAAAATCCACTTGGAAAATTCATTAGGAGGGAGAAAGATAAAGCTCCACTTAACAGCACTGAATTTTCTGCACTTTAACCTTACAAACAACATAAAACATAGTAATCCAGGCAAGTTTTATCTTTGTGTATAGGTATATTAGTCTTACTAGGTTTTTGGTTTAGATCTGTGGCAATTTCTCATTTTAATTCCTGCAGTTTTTTATTATATGTTGCCCTCCAGAATTATTGCCATTTGCTAAAAAAGTTTAGTCTAAGACTTAAGCAACTACTGGTAAAAGTAATCATGTAGATGTGCTAAGAAAATAAAAACTATCATGAATCAGTATGGAGGAGGATAGCAGCCATAGTGAGGACGCTGGTAAAAACAATGTCCACAGTTTCAGAATCAGAGAATTTGGTAGCATCTTGGGATCAGCATGTCCCCAAATCCAGCGTACATCACCACTTTCATGCCAACAATCTGGCAGGCATGACAGAAAAAACCTTTGCTATCTTTTCACCACAAGCAGAAGCTTGCCAGAGTTTGCCAGACAGTGTGCTGTGTTCAGATAAAACAAAAATTTAACTCTTTGACTCCATAGACACCTTTTGGCGAAGAAATAAAGATAACTAAAGAATAGTGGTGGAATGGTGGAAGATCTGTGATGCTGGGGGATAATGTTTCTCCTCCAAAGGCCGTGGCAGTATTGTTCACATACAGGGCATCACAGATTACAGCAGGTACCAGGATCTTTTACTCAAAATCTGGCTGCCTCTACCAAAGAGCTTAAACATGGTTGGACCTTGCAGCAGGACAACGATACAAAGCACACATCAAAATCCACTTAAAAATGGTTACATGAACATGAAATCACACTCTTATCTGATCTCACACACTCACTTCAAAGACAGTTTAAGAAACCTGAGCCTGGGAAAGAAAGATGTGTGCTGTTTTTGGGTGAAAAACAATCCTGAGGAGATTTGTCTCCTATAATCTTATAAACCTCCAAGGGATTTCCTTCCTCTTCCTCCCCCATTAGCAGTCTGATTATGCTTAGCAGCAGCAACAGGTAAAGCAGGAACTCATCTCTCCCTTATTAATTCACACATAAGCATACGGTTTTCTCATCAGTATTAATGACCAGGCCTGTATGCAAAAACCCTTAGTGATATACTCACTCTCTCTCTCTTTCTCTCTCTCTCTCTCTGTCTCTGTCTGCCTTTCATCAGCGTTAATCCACTGGGGTTTTCATTTTATTAATAATCTGTCACCATCATTTTTAAAATAAGTGATAATAAGCATTTGTGTTTGTGTGCACGTGTGCCTATGTGATGACCCCAGTTATTCCCGGTATATAATCAGTACAGCAAAATGACAGTAACATTGCAGCAAACTTCGTACATTTATCACTTCAGTCTGCTCAACCATGAAATGCAACTCTGCAGCTCTGATGAACATCCTTGTGTATGTGTGTGTGTTCCATATAGCAGCTGAGGATGACCACAATACATGCAGATGATACAAGATGGCACAAGATTTTGCTGGTGCCACAATTCAAACTCTAAATTCACTCAAGTATGAAATATCATTATCTACATTTCTCTGAAAAAAATGGATGAGCCTAATAGTCCTAAATCACAAAAAGTCTTCAGTTTTATGAACAAATTCCATTTCAGAAATGCATACATATACATACATACACATTCATTTTCAGGATGTTTCATATGGATACAAATGACATGAGATGGCCTGATCAAAATATGTTCTCATTAAACCTGAGAAAAATTCAATTCAATTCAATTTGATTTATATAGTGCTTTTTACAACCAGGTTGTCACAAAGCAGCTTTCCAAAGTCCAGGTCAGAGCCCCAGTGAGTAAACCAAAGGCAACAGAGGCGAGGAAAAACTCCCTCAGCTGGAGGAAGAAACCTCCGGAAGAACCAAGAGAGTTAGTTCTGTTTAAATTTGCAGAGGATTGTTTATATCTGTGAGGAGTTATGACTCTGGCTAGTTGTGAATCTAGCTAGAGCAGCCTAGCTAAAAAGGGCAGAACCGAGAGGTATGATGGGCGTGAGAGTGGACTGAGACACCGGCACCTCCACTCCACCGTCACAAACCTGAGTGAACGTGAGGGGTGGTGGGGCGACAATACCAGTGTCCAAGTTTACTTGAATTCTCCGTGCCCACCGCCTCCTAGCCCTACACCTTCCATCTAACAAGAAAAATAAAATACAAACAAGTATGTTTTCAAACTGAAACTGTGTCTGAGTCCCGAATGTTGTTTGGCACAGCATTCCAGAGCTTGGGGGCTATATGTGAGAACACTCTTCCCCCTGATGAAGCTTTCATAATTCTGGGAACAAGCAAGTAGTAAGCACCTTGAGATCTGGGTGACTGCGGAGGTTCATAGTAAGAGATTAATTCACTGAGGTAATTGGGTGCGAGGCCATTTAAGGCTTTACATGTCATTAGTAGAATTTTGTAGTCAATACGAAATTTGATCGTAAGCCAATAAAGACTGGATAATATTGGGCTAATGTGGTCAAATTAATATTGGGATAATGTGGTCAACTCTAGCTGCCGCATGCAATGTCATTTAAGTTGGTGTCATGGTCAGACATCCCAATACTTTTGTCTGTGTATCACAGAGTATATCTATAGTGCTAATGTGGCACTGACTTTTGTTGCTTATTGGTTGTGAAATTGCAATTTTGTTTCACCTAGATCAACCTAAGTTACTAAACAGCATGGATAAAGTGGTTAAAACAGAGTTTTGGATTATTCAGCAAAGTTTTCACATGCAAGTAAGCAAGCTCACTGCTTTTGTTTTGGCAAGTCTACAAACAAGTATTTTTTTCGTTTACAATGCATATTATCTACTCAACAAATAAATGCAAAGCTGACATTTTGACAAATGGTAGCACTTACAGCCTCACAAAACAGCAAATAAAACCTCTCTGATGCCAAGTTGATGGGCTAATCTGACCTCCAAGTACCTCCGCAAGAATATCAAACCCAGCGTCACTCCACAGGATAATGTGTGCTCTGAATCACTGTGGTCATTAGATAAGCTAAATGTTGCTACTAATGGTGTCTGCACCAGAGATGTTATGACAATAGACTGCGGTGTTTCCAATTGTTCTCAGTGGAGTGAATGTGGGGCAGAAATGCAGCTGCAATCTCCGAGTAACATTAGCTGCTGGACTTCCACATCATCACAACATTTACAAGTGACAGTTGACCAGCAATGCTAGACAATTTTTACCTTCTGGATAATAAAAACCTAGCTTTCCACCAGGGAAAACTGCAATCTAAACTCATAAGGCCTGTTCGAAATGTGTGCATCATATACATTGCTTAATGTAAATTCTGCAAGAAAGAACAACATGCACTAGCTAAGCCAAAGCTAAGTGCTTTTCTATTATCTGACTCTCACTGAATACTAACCATGCACAATGAACATCTGTGCTGTCTCTGATATGGATGTCACTGCCAGTGAATAATTAATCAATTAATCTCTATTAGTATTATGAGAGTGTGTGTCCTCATCATCAGCCCCTTCGGGGGTCTGAAAATGCCACTGCTGCGGAGGGTCCCTTAGAATAGTTGAGACGTCAATCAAAGTCTTTATTGAATCACTAGGGTGTCAAGAGTATGAAGTCCAGCAAAGTACAAATAGCCTGAGGACAACATCCATCTCTATTCATGGAAATGTCAACAGTCTTGCAAAACCCAAGTGTTTTTATGAGTGTATATTGTACAAAATTGGTCTCTTTTCTGCGTAAATCTACCTGCATTGCTCGCTCAGCACCCTTTGCTGCTTTTGTGTATCAAACTCTGATCCTTTTTTTCAATGCGGGTTTCAACATGGGCTCAACTTTCAACTTTTCCTTATTATTTGGACATGTGTAGCCTATAGGTTACACAGGTGGTCACAGGACAATGACAATGAGGAGTGGATCGTTTGCTTTGCACACAACTTCGCTTTTAAAGGCTACTCTCAATATACTAATTAGCTAAACAGCTATGTGACACAGTGTGTCAAGTGTAACATGAACTTTTTTCAGGTTTTGAATGAGAATCATGGTTCTTTTTTGTTATTATTACAACTAGCTGTATCATAAGTCGGTATTCATTTAGATGCACTGTATGAACGTGGCAAACTGAATGTTGTGATTTTAATATAAAAATATTTTTAATATTCCCCCCAAATGTATGTATGCTCAGTTCTAAGGAAGTACACGCTAGTCTACACCTCCCAGCTTGGTAGCATTTTGTTAGGTCTTCCCCATTGCACAAAGCTACCAAGCTGGGAGAGATATGGCTTCCACAAAAACATGTAAAGCTTCCATTTCTGATACATCAATGGGCATCTGTTAACATTTGATAGCTAGCATTTTGCTGAATAGTCAGAGAGAGGGGACCTTCCTACCCACCCAGTGAGAGTGCTTACGCTCAACTTCTTTGAGGGAACAAATCTGTCAGATGACAAATCCTCTCAATGCCTCCTTGGTGGAAGTATAACAAATTTTGCTTGAGCTAATACAGCAGTGGAGCAGCCCTTGGGATGGCACTGGGATTCCCCAAAGGGAACTCAACAAAGGCACGTTAAAAACATAAAAATGGTGAGTGAACATCAATCAGTCTTTTCCTTCTTCCAGAAAACACAGCTTTCTCTTCTGCCTAGGGGCCATGACAACACCTGCTCTTGTTCTCCATCTGCCTCTCTCTTCTTCACCTCCTCCTTTGTTCAGTGAAAAACGAATGAGGCATCAGCACTTCTTTGATTGTTCATTTCTGCTGCATTTTGAAAATGTCAAAAACTCCTATCATCGATCGAAGCACCTGTCCAAGGTGTAATTGCTTTCTCAGATACCTTTTCACCATTTGCCTTTCTCCCACTCCTCTGTGTTTTTTTCCCCTCTGTCTCCCACACACACTAAAACCCTTATCACCCTCTCTTCTTGCCCTAGTCATTGCACCCACACACACTTCTCCATCTTTGACCCTGTGCTAAATTGATTTTGTCTTACGCAGATGTTGGCCATAATAGGCCTATATTCTTCCTCTTCGTTACTCAGCTTTTCCCCCATTGTGTCCCTCCATCTCCACCACTCTGTAAAATGTTCCTGTTAAAGGTTTCATTTCAGCTACATGACAGCACTGGCATCATCAAAAGAGACAATTCCCCAAAGATCCAGAGCTAAACTTTGATTTGAAAGTTGATTTTTATTCAGCTGACTGAACCAGAAATCTGCTTTCAGCAAAACTACCTAAAAGTATAAGGGCTTCATATTTTCATATTTATTGAATACAGAACTGAATGGAATACAGCTACTCAGTGACAGCTTTAATTGCAGAAAGAATCTGGCTGACAAAGCAATCAACCAAGACAACAAACAAGCGACTTCTTTTGAGTAATATATTGGTGTAATTTTTTTTCTGGTGTGTTTTTTCCGTATCAGTAAAGGCCCACTGTGTTCCAATTAAAATTCACAATGAAATAAGGGGAGGGGGGTGTTAAAAACTGTGCTTAATTAGAATCACAAAATCATCTGTCCAGTGGGAACACATATCTCATTAGATTACAAGAGGAGAGAGAGAGAGAGAGAGAGAAAGAGAGAGAGAGAGAATGAAAGAGCCAGAGAGAGAGAAAGAGATTTGTTTTTTTTTGGTTTTATCGTTTTCAGCTGTGTGGTGTTTTTGGGTTAAGTTATCGTCACTTCCCTTTGGTCCTCTGTTCTAGTCCTCGGTGTATTTAGTTTCCTCTGTGTTGTACTACTCTGTTGGTCCAACATCTTATGTTCAAGTTCATGCCATCTAGTCTCTTGTGGTCTGGTTTGTTTTGTGTTTTGGCCCTCGTGCCTTCTTTGTGTTTATATAATTTAGAACATGGAAATCCATACCTGCGCCTCCCTCGCTTCTTGGGACCATGCTTTCCTGACAGATGGACTGACCAGCATAAATGGTGCAGGGGATTTCCCCACAGGCACGTGGAACTTAGTGATGGGGTCTGCGAGTGAGGCAGGCTGAACCTGGCAATGGGAGGAACCGATGAGGGTGAGTCAGTACTCCATCTCTGAGCTGCTGGGCTGGACGCCTGGGGCAGCAGGTCGGTGAACACGTGCCCGACTCGTCTTGGGAGGCAACTCCCGTGCTGGTCCAGCAAGCATCACCCGTGCTCACTACGGCTCTGCGTGCCCATACAACGCAGAAGATGGCTGCCCCCATGCTGGCGGCTGCCCAAAGCCTACGCCGGCTCCCCAGATGCTGCCCATGCGGGCTCCAAGGATCAGGGCCCATGTTCCTGCAGCTGCAGCCCCTCTTCCTGTTTGTGAGGCTGCAGCCTTTGTTCTTTTTCCCGAAGCTGCAGCCCCTGTTCCTGAAGCTGCAGCCTCTGTTCCCAAAGCTGCAGCCCCTGTTCCTGTTTGTGAAGCTGCAGCCCCGTTCCTGTTTGTGAAGCTGCAGCCCATGTTCCTGTTTGTGAAGCTGCAGCCCCTGTTCCTGGCGCTGCAGCCCCTGTCCATGCTTCTGACCAGGGGCCGTTTTCCTGACAGTTTCGTTGTTTTTGTCCTGTTTTCATTTGTATTTCACTTAAGAAGAGACACAAGAAAATGCTAATCAAAATAAAGAAAACCCAATAACTCACCCTCATCCTGCTTCACACCATGGACCTCCTCTACTACACTTGGAGTAGTCAGTTTGATAGCTCAGGAGAAACAAAGCAGTGGACTGGCCTGCCACCGGGAGGTGCCAGACATGGCTGCTGTGAACAGAGCCTTAGAAAAAAACGTTTTGTGGCAGATTATGAAAGACAGAACAGGAATATTACTGCATGTATCCAGAAGCATTGGAGAATGAAGACGAGTGTTATCCTAATGTCATGGCTGAGCCCCTACATGCAGCCCCACACAGGCCTCGGTTGGACTAGTTGCTGTTGAAACACTGGAGCCAGTATTGAGCCTCAGACCCAACACTCCTACCATCTTCCAGTCCTTGGCAATGCAAGCCTTGCTGCCAGTAGCAGAAAAGGAACCTGGTGTGGTGATTATCTCCCAAATTCCTCCTGTCTGGACAAATACATTTTGTTAATTTGGTCCAATTATTTGTAGACTTTTTTTTAGGTCCAAATGATTCCTGTTCATTTTGGTAAGATATGACGATAGAAAAAACATATGTAATGTTAATTTTGTTAACAAGGTAGCTAGTTACTGTAATAATATAAATCCTACAATGTAATTTTATCTTTTGAAAACCATTTGCTATTATCCAATGACAAATAATTAATCAGCTGACCACAAAAGGCTTTCAGGGCAATAAATCCCAGCAATGCAGTCATTCAAATGAAATTTCAGAATTAATCACTGTATTAGTAATTCAGTAAATGTGGCATTGTCAGACTTTGGAATTTTGGCATTGTCTGACCAGGAGAGAGTGTGTGTGAGTATTGATATAAGATACTGTATTAATTGTTGTCTGTGTATTTGTGTGTGTGTCTGAAGCAGTGCTCTAGACAGGGTTTCCGTCTTGGCTGTTATCTCAGTTTTAATGATAAGCAGAATGTCTCTCTAGGCTGATCTCTGCATTAACCTTCCACCAGACATGGCCACTTCGTATTATTCTGTGTGTGTGTGTGTGTGTGTACCTTGCGGTATGAAAGGGGATGTAATGAGTAATGAGTATGTATTTGCGATGTGTGTGTGTATGTGAGACGGTCACTGTACAGTTAAACTGTGCCCTGAGTTTCAGAGTTACCGTGGAAACAAGGACAACTCATTATACCTCATTCAATCAGCGCATGTAATTCCAGGGAGATGGAGAGGGAGCGAAAGAAATGAGCTGGTATTATTGTGTTAGGTTTAATTGGAAAACAGATATTTATGGATGAGCATGTTTTCATATTTAATTTCTTTTAACATAGTTAAGCATATGTGAATGTAGTAGTTTCCTGAGCTGGGATTGACACTCTCCATTAAAGTGTTAACTGCTCTTTCAAGGGACATAAAAATCAACCAGATGCAAAAATTATGCAAACATAGGGAATAACGAGCATTTTTCTTCTAATGCGTTTGCACACACACACACACACACACACACACACACACACACACACACACACACAAACCTCTCGCCACGCAATGATGACATTCATATGTCTCCTCTGCTATTCCTGTGCTCTGCCTCTGGGTCGCGC
>JBBPCY010127484.1:0-23986 GCA_037974405.1 Brachyalestes nurse | reverse complement strand
AACGAGCGTTTTTCTTCTAATGCGTTTGCACACACACACACACACACACACACACACACACACACACACACAAACCCCCACAAACGCCAAGTAATGATGACATTCATATGTCTAATCTGATATTACTGTGCTCTGACTCTGAGTCGCCCTCATTAAACCTCTAGTATCTAGCTGTCCTCCTGCAGATGGACGGTGTGAGGCCTCAGGGTCAGTGAAAGAAGCCCCCTGCCTGATATAATTTAAGTTACTCAAAATTAAAGCATCAAGGTTGGGGGTTAAGATTAGAGTTAACTTTTCTACCATGTAGTAAAAAAGGGAAAAAAGGGATAAAAAGGGAAAAAGGGTTTGGGCTGGAGTTAAAATTTTCCCAAATATTTGTTCCTTAGCTAGATAGCACACAGTGAAAGAATGAGTTTAAGTTTAAATGTATGTAAACATAACTGTGTAAATGCAGCACACATTTCTCTGAAAGGGTTTATTTGCAGCTTTACTGATGTAAGGTCTAGCCCTGGAATAGAGTCAGGCACTGGAACTACTAGACATCCCTTTCTGGATATCACACAGCCTAATTGCAAGATCAGGATCACCTGAATACTATGACAAGGGGGTATAAACAGGCCTCAGAGACATTTTCTCAGTGTGACGTATACTAAGCTCTAGCTACTGAGTGTATTCTCTGTGCTGCTCTCACCTGTTTCTGGACTTTGGATTACACTTTTGAAAAGAGGACTTGTCTTTGACTACCTGTTATTGGATTTACTGGATTTTTGGCTTTTGTTTTGAATTACACATCATATTTTATATTCTGCATTTGGGACAATATCTGTGTTAGTTACAGCCTGAAGTTAAACATCTTACATTTTAGCTAGCTGGTTAATTTAGCATGTGTTACAATGTAGTCAAACATTGGCAATTTATTGGATTGTACTAAAGAGTACCTTCTCACATGTCTGTTGCATCACTCACTACAGGGTATCAAACTGCCTGGAAGAAACATCAGCACAAGACGTGTGTGTAAGGAGGTTCATGAAAATTATTTCCATAACTAAGTAGCTGTACACAAGCAGCTGGGTCTGTTATCAGGGTTTGGGCTCAGCCCCTTACATTCAGGGAAATGTAATGTTAACAGTAAGTTATACAAATAAATTGTACATAATAATATGCATCCAACCTGAGAACAGTTTGGGGAAGGCCCTCTCCTGTTCCAGAATGACTGTGCCCCTGGACACAAAGCAAAGTTTTGATTAATTCTGATGGCCTGCAAAGAACCCTGATCTCAACCCACCTGAACACCTATCAGATGAATCAACTGAGAGTTAGGCTCTCCTGTCCAACATCAGTGCCTGACCTCACAAAAACTCTTTTTGATTGAATGGGCACAAATCGCCATAAATACACTCCAACATATGGAAAGCCTTTCCAGAATAGTGAATAACGTGTGCCTCCTTACCTTAGCCCTCCCTGTTATCCTGTTCACCTGTATCTTGTTCTTCTTTCCTCTTCACTGGTTTCACATTGCTTTGTTCATATATGAACAATATGTACCGAGATGCGTCTGGAAACCTGAGTTTGGAAAGGTGCGATGGAGAAGATTCATTCAGTGTTATCAGAATAGTGGTGGTAAGAGAAGCCATGAGCGCAAAATGTATAGTGAGGAAAGAGAAGAGGACTCAGCACTGTTCTTTGTGAGATACTGATAGAGAGTCCCCTTCGTGTTACCTGATAGAAGCGCCTCTCCTGAAAGGACTCAATTCCAAGGTTGGAGATGACCGAAAGGAGAAAGGAGAGACTTGTGACTTGACTTCTGTCAGAGGCTGGAAACATCCAGACCGATGATAAATTGTCTGATTATGCTGCATGGAACTTCTCAGTGATTACTACGAGGGCAGCTGGTGTAGAGTGTGTTTTTGAAGCCAGGCTAGTTAAGATCCTGGAGCTGGTTCTCGGTGAGAAATGCACTTAATTATACACCGCACTTTCAAGAATGAGAAGAAAGAAACGAATGATACTGGTCAATAGTTGTCGACATCAAAGGTTCGCCACCTTTGAATCGCTACTGGCTGTCTTAAATGCAGATGATGAGTAGTGGGTCCTGTGAGATAGTCTGGAGCAGTGTGGATGGGATGGGGTCCAGTGGGCAGATGGTTGGATTGATGGATATCAATAGCTGTAGGATATCTTCTGTGGGAAGTGGAGAAAAACAAGTTAGGAAATTAAGAGTAGGGGGATGAGGAGTGATCCACAAAGAGGGAGACAGTGTCCTCCAGAGTAAATGAAGAAGATGGAGAGGGTGGAGGAGGAACCAAGAGAAAATGCTAAAGAGCTTCAATAGATGAGATGCTGATGCTACCAGGTTATCTAAGTATACATATTACTAGTAAGAATTAAACCCTAAGTCTAGGCACAGGTGGACGTAAGAGGACACAAGAGTTTAACTGAAGAAGAGGCCAAAGAAAAGAAGGTGCTTATTGCTGTTTCCAAGGAGAAAGAAGGGAATTATTTAGAATGTGGAATGGTAATTAGAATGGGTAAAGCAAGAGAAGATGAAGGAATGGAGTGCAGGTGGAGGAAGAGAATGTGGTTGTGAAATGGGTAGGAATGGCAGGAAGGGAGAAAGTGAAAGATAGATCTGAGACGTAAAGGGCTTTACTATGAGGTCCAGTGCTGGAGTGTTTGAGGGTGAAATCTAAGGATGATAACAGTTGGAGAAGACATATGTGCATGTAATGATGAGTGAATGGAGATGGGCCAAAGAATAAATGAGGTCCCCGCTCGTCTATAATTATATAAAGTTAATGTTAGATATCTCAACAGTTTTGCTAGCTTTGTACTGCAGCTTATACTTTCTCGTAAACAGTGTATTATTTTCCCAGTTTAAACACACAGAGGCCCCAGCTGCCCAGTTTGAAATAAAGTCAACTTACTGAACAGTGTTTGTTGTTCTCAGAACACTATAATTGATGACAGGTATTATTTACATGTAGACTAAATCTCAGACTTTACACAATTGAACCTATTGTTTTGAACCCACCTTATTACTGTTGTTAACTAAAAATACATCCATTTCATATGTTAGGTACAAATAAATCCATAACATGGGTAATTACAAACCTGGGCTCAGATCCAGAACAAAATACATGAAAGTAATGTAAGGAAGCTTAAACATGTTGGATATATGTCAGCATCAGGGATTTTTAGTCTTAGACAAAACTGCTGTGTAAAATCACCACCGGAGGGTCTATTGTCTTTAATATTGAAATATAAGGAAATACAGGCTGTTTTAAATGAATGACATTCACCATTTACATAGCAAGGTAAATTATAAACAAAGAAAAACATCAAATAAACAGAAAAATGACTATGTAACATCCTTCAGGACTACAACACTACAGCATAGTGCCTAAATGGTAGTGAGATTTTCTGATACCTGATTAATGGAAAAGTGATGAATGTGACTATGCTATTGCACTTCAGATGTGCACATGAACCTATATAACATTTCGAACTAGATTGGAATGCTTGTATGTACCTGTGCTACCTACGTACCTTACATGAAATAGTTTATAACATCTTTAGCTAAAGTTAGATAGATTACCAACACTTTAGTTAGCTACCTATACTGCCATGTACTGCAGCATATATCTTCTCTTTAGTTTAAAATATCAGTGTTAGATGCTACATTTCTGCCTAAGCTGAGGCTTTGCCAAGTTCTTGGACCACAATGCTGAAGCTAGAAAACAGCATCAGGCATGTTAAAATAACAGCAGAAACAGGAAAGCACTTTAAAAGAACAAAGAACAAAATTTCAAATAAAAAATAATGATGCCAAATTGAGAATACACATCCCATCCAACTGAATCAGAATTAAGCATATGGTGTGAACCTTAGAGAGAACAAGACTGTTGCTGTTGAATGCTGCTCAGTTTGTTTTCTACTATGAGACTTTCTCAGCCTGGCTCAGCAGAGGTGTGATTGGAAGTGCTTCTGCAAGAAAGGCAGGTTTATGTTGTAAAGTGAGCATGCATGGGTGTATCTCATTATGAATGCAACTGTATGAGTGTGCACATGGTGGTGTGTACTTCTGATTATCGGGTTCTCGTATCGTTTCAGACTGATGGTAATACTTTGAAGTTTAAGAGAATCAGGCATTAGAATATAAATTAATGCAGCAGCTCAAGGCTCTCTCAGATTGCATCGGCAAAGAGGCCTTTGATGCAGGTGGTCAACTAGAGGTCTGTGTGTGTGTGTGTGTGTGTGTGTGTGTGTGTGTGTGTGTGTGTGCGCGCGCGTGTGTGTATGGCTAAATGGAGCTAGTAAGATAAGACTGATTAGAAGCCTTATTAAATTACAGTTGCATCAGCACCACAGAGCACCAAGGAGATAACGGGGATTTTCTCTTCTACAATAACACCCACCCACCTGCATCAAAAGTAAACATCACTGTCAAATGAAAATCAAAGTTTGAAAGCCCTGGCTGTAATTTACATTTCATGAATAAACCAGAGGAAATATAAAAAAGTTACTTTAACTTACATTTAAAGTTACAGACGTTTTTCAGTAATGTTATGATTTTTTGCATGTCTTCATAAAATATTAACCTTACTTTTTTTTAAACCAGACACTCAGGGCCGTCTACAAAAGCTGTCATTTTTAGTTCATATTTAATAAATTGAATCATATTTCTACATTTTCGTTGGAAATAATATGTTTAAATTCTTAAAACAGCTCATAGAAAATGATCCAGTCAGAAGTTACTTTCCTCTGTATCTCTGTCTATATATACAGTATAGCAAGCTCTGCCATTGGTTAGGACATTACTCTTTGCTGTGTCACAAAATTCATTATCCTCAATAGTGACATCACCAAACCAATTTACCTCGATTGCATTTCTTCCAGATTTTATTTTCATTTGTTTTGTTGAGCATTTTGTATTTTCAGTCTCTATCTTGATGCTCTGATATTGTTAGTGTTCTACCTATTTCCCCTTCAAACCCCATTTTATTTAGATTTTAAACACAGCTGACTGTGAAAAGCTAACATATCTCTTGCTGGGGCCATCTTTCCTTTCAATTAACAGCTCATTAAGGCCTGCAAACACTCTCTTTTAGCTACTAAATAATAAGCATTTTTAGATATTAGACTATTTGTTTTAGAAATGCAAATTACAAGATGATTCCACACTGATTTTCTCCACACTGAGTGATCATTTTTTTCATCTTCTTGAACTAGAATAAAAATATGTAATTCATTAAAATTGTTTAATTTAATTGGTTTTAGGTATGTTTTAAGAATGTTGGTCTATTAAACAAAAATATTTTGTGTGGGTTTTGGTTTGGGGTAAAGTGTGGTGAGTTTTATTACAGACATGAGTTTAGTGGGATATCTTAAATGATGTGAAAGGTTCTTTCAGAAACCTTTTCATTGGTGCATGTCCAATATTTGTTTTACAATTGAGGAGGGAAAAGACATAGGAGATAACAAAATGCATTACACACACTATTGTGTATACGTGTGTACGGGCTGTTGACAGGATATCTCAGGCTATCGTATCCTGCCCACCCCCATCAGATATCATGCGTGCATGCACACATACGAGCGATTATACACACACACACACACACACACACACACACACACACACCCCAACCCAAAAACATGACACTTCAGGGTTATCAGTCTGTCTGCTAATTCTTTGTGTTTCAGTGACTGAGATGCTGCTTAAAGTGAATGTAACTTAGAGAAAATGATAAAGCGTACGCAATCCATCTGCTGTTTTTATTTATTTATTACAAATTGTTTCATTTAGAGATACCATTTTTTCAGATAGATACTTATATTGATATCATGAGCATAAAAAGATACCCTCATTAAAAAAAGAGCTATTTGTAATTAAAGCACTTTAGATGGTGGACTCTCATACTTTTTAACCACGATTTGATGACAAATTGGACTGATTTTCCTCCGGTATCCAGTCTAGCATTTTCTGCTGATATCAGCCAAATTGCTGGTACTGAAATTGTTTTGAAAATGACACTCATATAAAAGGGACTGCCAATTTGAATACCATTTAGTGATATACTTAGTCTTTTGTTGTGCGAAATTCCCATGGTAAATCTGGCACATTCTTCCACATGATGTTGTGAACACATGTGAACACATGTGTAATCCATCTGTCTCATTCTTCATCCATCTCTCTCACGCAACATTTATCCAGCTGTAATTTAAACGCACTCAACTACTGTACAGCTGAGAAACCCAGTGCAGTGGAAAGGGCTCATCTTTTCTGAGTCATTACGTCTGTCTCCAACTTTGTGGAAAAACCCAACACTGCCATCTAGAGTTTCCTGCAAGCTTGGTTCGAGAACTACACTGGTATTATCAGACCTCATTACAAGCTGATATTAAAGAAAATAATTACACTTTGCGTTTAAACTGGAATTTAAAATGGTAATCTCCTAATTATATTCCCATTAAAGGTGCAGTTAAGATTCAGCGTAGTTTCATTGCCTCCTCAGGGCTGGTTTGCTAACAGATAGTGGAGCTCTGTTTCAAGGCTAGAGGCTTCCTTTAGTATTTACATAACTCCTGTCTGTGATAATATGAGTGTTCCTACAGATATGTGTAGTGTGGGATAACTTAAATGAAATTGCGAAAGGACATTTCACAGCCTCCTTTTATTAGACCGTGCTTGATATTTATCTGTCTCTTGATGAATGAGCACCAGAAACTACAGCAGTATGTCCTGAAAGCTGCTGTCACAATCCAAATATCATGTTTATATTCCTCATGCACACGTACACATATACACTCCTATAGTCTTAATGAGTGTGTGAATGAATCCCAAGACTGGCAAATCTGAGGGGAACATGTTCACATGGGAGTAAGGACTTCAGAGAGATACCATTTTGAGGTTTGTGGCTATTCTGTTGATGAAGTACCATGAGATCAGTGTGACTCATCTTCCTCACCTCACTACCTTCATGGTTGTGGGTTAAAGGGAAGCAAGGAATAACTCAGTTCAGGCTTGTAGAAACTGAACATTTATTTCAAGAATGAATTTCATTTCTTACTATTTTTTTATTTGCTTTCTGTCCTGCGCATATATATATATGTATTTGCCAACTTAGTTGTTTGCCTGTAATCATACAGATTGACAGATTGACATTGCTTCTAGAGGACAAAAAGTATTCACATGTATTAGTCATGTAATGAATAAAACTTTTAAAAGAAACATTAGTCATATTTCGAGATTCCCCTATTGATTACCTACATATACGCTTTCATTGTTAATATACTCTCTTGTTAAATTCAGAGGATTGTAAACAGCATTATTGTTACATTTAGGATTAGGATTAGTTTTCAATTTTGAGTTAATTTCAGGATTAGGTTTTGGGTTTGATCCAATGGAATCTTTTGTATTTAACTATTAATTCAGTTTAATTTGATAAATAATTAGTTAAATTTAGCTGCACAGTATGTTGTCTTGTCCTGTAATATTGTATTTTTGCTCTTCTGCTTCTCTTGCACTCTTTCTCTCCTGCCGTTTGCGCTCTGTGTAGTCCTGTACTGCTTGCACTTGTGTCCCGTGTTATTTAGTTTTTTCTTCATGTTGCACCATTGCCCTGGAGGAACGTTTTGTGTAGCTGTGTACTGTGTATATGGCTGAAATAACAATAAATCCACCTCCCTTGACTTGAATGTTAAAGATAAGATTTGCTACTACAAAAGCATCTGCAGAGGAATATCCAGATAAATTCTTACTAAAACATTGTATCAGTGACTTGTTTTGAATATGTTCCACCTCATATGTAAGTGTTCATGAAATACTCACTGTAATAAAGGCTGCCTGCATTATCTGGAACAGAGTTTGATCCTCGCTTTGCTTTTTGCTTTTTTTTTGTCCAACACTGCCCTCTATAGATTTATAACAGGGTTTTTTTCCGGTTTTAGAGGATAGCTGCAGTTTTTCCTTCATCCTAGGTCTGAAGGAATCTCTCATAAGACAAAACTGTTGAATAGGGGTGTCCAAAGGACCTTTGTGGCCTACAGTTCAAAACAACTATTGTCAGATCAGATTATGAGTTTTTTGTGTTTATTTTTGTCCAGAGCAACTTACAATCATTAGTTCCAGGGACAGTCCCCTGGAACAACTGAGGTTTAAGCGTCTTGCTCAAGGACACAATGATAGAAAATGGGAGTTTGAACCTGCAACTTGTGATCCTTGCGTTCACAGGCGGATGTTTTACCCACTAGGCTACCACCACCCTAAAAGTACTTCTCAAACGTGTACTGTACACCATCTAATTTTAATGTGTCCTGTTACCATCTCATTTTAGAGCATGTGCACATACTGCAGTGCAGCGTTGCTGGAGCTCCGTCATAACATGTTATTCTCCTGTTTTCTGAAGGTGAGCGGCTGAACAGGTTACAAACCCAGGACTGTAATAATTGTAACTCTGGCACCTCCCTGTGGCGAGTTCAGCATGGAAGAGTGAATGTGAAGAACTACAGATAAAGATTCAGAGATAAGATGGGAATGATAGACATGCAGATTGGTGTCGGTGTGTGAAATTTGTTTGCATAAAGATCTGCATCATGTCTGTGAGATAAACTTCTCAGAGGAGAAAATCACTGGCATTGGCAATTGAAAGGTAATGCAAATGCAAAGTGAAGATGAAATAAAAAGATAAGCTTGTGTGTACGATTGCATTGTTTTCAGTACAAGGCTTAATTTATTATGTAAATGTTGTGTAGCAGCAACTTTAAACAGAACACTTCATTCAGTTATTTACCTCATGTATAAACATTAAACTTGAACCTTTGCTGGAATACATTTTACAGGATATACAGCATCAGAATCAGAAGCATTTTTTCATCTTTCTGTAAAATATAGAACATGGATAAGAAAAACATATAAAAAAAAATAAAGTACACTGTATGACAGTAGCAGTAAACTGAAAATAACAAGAAAAGAAACATTTTTTAGCCTTTCTGCTTTTTCTAAGTCCAAAAAAAATCTAACAGAGTCAGAAAGATAGGACATTGCTGTTTTATTCAAAGATCACAGCCATGGCCCGTGGGAGCTGCCTCCTTGCTCGCTTATCCCCTGGGCTCTGTACAGAGGTCTTATAGACCCCGAAATCAACACCCATTTTTCTAATACATCCCACTGATATATTTTTTACCAATAAAGTTGTATTAGTTAATTGGCTTAGGTCCACCTTTCTTTGTTTCTAACAACCGTAGCTCCATCTTTCTTTGTTTCTACCTATAAAATTCTATCAACTGATTTGCTTAATGCCACCTCCTTGCTTCAACCAATAATTACATGATTTGTTATCTTTTAAGGTGAAAATCAAACAATGCCTTACTGTGTAAGATGGCCTTAAAGGCCAGGCTGGACACAACAAGTATCTTTGCAGGTCAGACTGAAGGTGCCAAGATGTTGGGATTAAGCAAATAAGGTGATAAAATCCTATTGTTCAAAGGGAAGACTGAAAGTGTCAACTGAATATTAATTAACCCTCAATGCTCTTCTTACCTTTTTGTAGCCAACACATGTTTACAAAGTTCAAACTTCAAATATATATATTTAGGGTGTGTTTTTTTACTTTGTTTGAACACCTCTGAATGTCATGTCATATTTACACAATATAAAAAACCCCCTAATTTTATTACATTCACTTTACTCACATATTATTGTTGATGAGGTTTTCCAGAATATAACCATGTGTCACATGTTGCATAGATATTTTTAGTGAGATGAAAAACTTAAAAATGTAAAGGTGTAGCAAACTGCCTCAAAGTGCCAGAAAGGCCTCGGACCTCATAGGGTTAAGGGACCTTCCCCACCCTTTCCAGTTTCTGAGGGAGACAGTTTACTGAGCTCGAACTGTATTGTACGTGCATTGGTCAGACATGAGTTTAAACTTAATTGTAGGGGATTTTTACATTGAAACCTATATAATTGTGCCATGCAAACTACCGTCATCAGTAAAATACCCCTTCAGTGCAGACTCTACCTTTTCTTCCATGCACACACCCAAAATCATTTGTTCGCCGCATGTGTTTTAACCCTCCAAACTGAATAATTCATTAATATTTTGATTGTAATTGTATATTGTAATATAATTGTATGCATTGAGATTTGCATGCATTGAGAATACAGCTAGGAAGCCTTTAGAGTTCTGTGTATTAACATGCGTCATTTACTCCTGTTACAGCTTCAAGAACAGACAGACGTGCAAAACCTGTTCTGTTACAAAAGACAACATTCAGTCTTATCATTCTGGAGTCTTTCTTTTGAGGGCAGATTTTTTTCTCCTTAACAGGAGATTTCTTGACATGAGTATCTGGGAGTAGATTGCTTTGCTTTGGGTCTGTTGCATGGTAAGTTGTACCCTACATAGCTTTTATTAGATGGAAAGAGTGTTGTGAGTAGAGATGTTTACAGTGTCCTTTACTAAAAACAGATGTCATTTTGTAACTGGGGCAGATTAGGACACTTCCTGTATGTTTCTGTATGCTTTTGGATACTTCCTTCTCTACAGATCAAGGCACTAAAACTAAAACGTTAGGCCTCTTTTTTTACCAAGGTGAATAAACACCAGCCTTTTACTCCTTGTTTGGTTAATATAAGTCAAATGTCAGTTGGGAACTTATTTTACTGCAATCCACACCAAATCCAGGGAATGCAACATCAGATCATGTTTCTTCTAGCAGCATGTCAGCGTTGCATTGTCCACAATCTGCGCTAATACTGTCCACGCGGCACAAGATGCTGTTAATAACAGCAGATGAGCAATAGCAGAGAAGCAGATTTTTTTTGGTTTGATTTTGGCACATTGGACTGCCTGTTCAATTCAGGCGTACACACTATTACACAAATCCAGTATAAGTCCATTACCAGTTATAAATTGATTTTTTTATACAAAGACAGGCTAATGGAGGTGAAAAAGTCACCTTTACTGGTGCTCATCCAGGCCGTTATGAAGTAGAGCACATGAAATAGATGCCAAAAGCCTAAGCTGGGAGATTCCCCTTGCCTTCATTTATCCTCTAAACCTCTCTATTGCTCTTTTTATTCTTTCTTTATCCCTCTTGCTGCTCTTTGTGTGGTTTCTTTGTGTGGTCTTATCTTATTTTGTCTGGTGTGTGTCACTCCTACTGAGCCATACCAGCTGCTATTATAATTACCACTGTAATACTTTTAGTTAGATTTGGCGTGATTAATGTAAAAAAAAGCTAATTTCTCTAATGTCAAGGTTCTGAGGATCAAAACTTTTTGCACAGTGCAGTGAATTACTATGAACCACAACAAGAGTCCTGCACCGGGTCCCGCAGATAGCTGGTGGATTTTACGCGCTCGAATATGGGAGTATGCGGGCGGGTACTTCATTACATACGGGCGGATAGAAGGTCAATCAAATCAGTATTGTAGCCTGCGAAAGTGAGAAGGGTCTGGCTGCAGACCTCCTCTGTGGGGAAATCTCGTCTGTCAGTACATCTCCTCTGAGGGAAAGGAAATGACGTAACAGAAGGGGCGCGTTTAAAGAAGGAACCCTACCCCAACCCTAACCCTAACGCCTTAAACACACCCTTTCCGTGACGTCATTTGTTTCCCTCAGAGGAGATTTACCCACAGAGGAGGTCTGCAGCCAGACTCTCTTGGCGAAAGTAACATATCAACGAAAATATCTATATATTAGACTATCATGTACAAATTCTCATTATCAGAGTGGGCTCCATTGAGTGAGATTTTGTTTCTGGATTTGTGATCCAAGAACGCAGGACGCCGCTCAGACCTGAGACTGTGGATAATATTGTGGCAAGCATGGCAGAGAAAAATGTGAAAACAAACTGTTCTTCAAGCAAAATGTCTATTTATTCTCGGTCAGCAGTCCTGAAGCAGACTTTGCACTTTAGAGAATACTGCTCATTCAGCTCAACCACACCCTTAAATAGTTTGGTTGAGTAATCCGGACCAATCAGGTCCTACTCTAGAATGACATCATTCATTTACGAAGTTGCATTCCCATCACGGCCTGTGAGTAGGAAAAGGCAGAAACATTGTCATTCAACAAATAATTTTTTTTTTTTACATAGTTTCATAGTAACGATATATTTAAAAAGACATTTCTACATTGTAGATTTTTTGTTTTCCATTGGATAGTTGTATATAGATGTCACGCCGGGCTCTGTCCGACCCCGCTCTCAGAGGAGTCTCTCACCCGAGTTTTAGGGTAAGTCGCTCTGGGCACAGAGAGGAATGCGTGTAAATGTTGTGTGTGTGGTTGTGCGGTTAGGTTAGCGACCCAGGTGGGGGGAATAAGAGCAGTCTAAACAAGGCTGGGTTGCTAGGTGCCAAGCGACAGGTCCACCTGTCTTGTGTGTGTGTTGTTAATTGTTTCAGTTAGAATCTGTGTTGTGTGATTGGTGGATGCGAGGGGGGTTTGGGGATTGGGGATACTGAGACGGCGCGTGGTCACCCAAAGGGCTGGAGGACTGAAAATTCTAGGGTTCATCCAAGGAACCGCCAATAAGAGCTGAGGCGTGCGGTGAGGGCTCGTGCTTAGGTGCTGACTGTCTATGTGTGTCTCCACATTTCCTCCCAATGTTCTGAAGGTCTGACGAGTGGACTTCAAGTTCCCTGCTGTGAGAGGAACAAGTCAAGTGCCCTGTGCCAAGGGGAAGGTGGACTGGACAGTACGGCTCAGCAGCCTCGGACCCGGAGGGATAGGGTCTCTAGTGAACGTTCACGCCACGTAAAGGGAAAGCTGCAGTTTTGTTATTGAAGGACTTGTTTTGATGAGTCAGCTTCCCTAGTGTGAAAAAAAAAAAACATATCAAATCCTCTTTTCAGTGCCTGCTCGTGCTTCCTTTGACTACAGGAGCCTGACAATAGATAATAGATACTATAAAGGAGCCTGACAATAGACAATAGATACTATAAAAATTGGTCTGTGTAATTATCCACAAAGGGACGGTGTTCATTCCTAATTAATGGTGGAAAAGAGAAAAAAAATCAGACTAATGACAATGCATTAAATAGAAATCTACAATGTAGAAATATCTTTTTAATCTTTTTATCTTTTTATACTGTTACTAAGAAAATTGATTGGTGTAATTATCCACTGTTGAAGGGATGGTATTTTCCTGATTAATGGTGAAAAAGAAAAAATGGGTTAATGAGAATGCATTGAGTATAAATCTACTATGTACATTTTTTTGAATGACAATGTTTCTGCCTTTTCCTACTCACAGGCCGTGATGGGAATGCAACTTTGTGAATGAGTGACGTAATTCTAGAGCAGAATCTGATTGGTTCGGATTACTCAACTAACCTATTTGGTTGGTTGAGTAATGGTTGGCATTTAGCAGACACTTTTATGCAAAGCGACTTCCATTCCCTAACTACAGGGGACATTCTCCTTGAAGCAACTTGGGGTTAAGGGTCTTGCTCAGGAACTCAGCGGTGGTTTGCTGAAGGTAGGATTTGAACCCATGACCACTTGGCTCAGAAACAAGTACCCCATAACATTACCTCAGAGGCTGCACCCTCTTACAAAAGGAACTTTCACTAGGGAGGTAAAATCAAGGGTGTGTCCTCAGTACGTTTTGCTAGGGAACATATTTGCTCCATGCAACATACCTTCCTTCCAGGATTATTTTATTTTTATGTTCAGACATTTACTTTGTTCAACATTTTTTGGTTTGCTGTGAAATTCGTGCACAGACATCAAGCAACAGACCACAGGAGGGAATGAATAAATTATCATGAATAAAATGACATCCTTTGTTAAAAAAATTTTACCAAATAATCACATAGCAACTGGTGATCGTTATTGTGTTATAACCATTGTATACATCTATCTTATAAATACCATTGCAAGCTCACAAATAGATTTATGGATAAAATGTCTTATGAGCAACACACATTCGAACAAGTGTGTGCAGTCAAATATGGTCTCCGTCACTGTATCCCTCTTCTTTCTGTTCAGCCCCTGGGTGGTAGTAGCCTAGTGCATAAAACAATTGTCTGTGAACACAATTACCACAAAGTTGCAGGTTCAAACCCCCACTTTCTACCATTGTGGGCTTGAGCTTGACACTTAACCCTTAGACTATCCCTGTAACTAAAGATTGCCCTGGATGAGGGCATCAGCCAAATGCCCCCTTTACGCTTTGTTAATCCACTCAATGGTGTCTGACTAGTAACCTCATCCATGTTGTTATTCTCACCTGTGTCTTGCCAGTAAGTTAAATAATATTGTGTATACAGTATACCACAGGGATTCTCTGTCCCTGTCCTGGTGACCCCTCACTATACATATTTTTGTGCTTCCTGGCTCACCTGATTCAACTCTTTAGCTACTCATCTGATCTTGCGGGGCAGTTGGTGGCCTAGTGGTTAGATACCAGTCAAGATGACTCAGCATAGCTGTGCCAACGTACTGGATTGTAATTTTTTTGCACAATCAAAGTAAATAAGGAAAGATTTTATTTATTGCACATTTTGTGGACTTTTCTCACTTTGGATTTTGAACAATATTTAATCTTCACTATTCTGTGACTGAAACTTATAGCCCTGTTTATTATAATGACAGTAACTTTGATGGATATTTGAAATTTTCATTTACTGTAAATTAATTATACTAATAACATTCTCATTTAACTCATTTCATTCTATTTATTGCACATGACACTAAACATATAAAATGCTTTAAACTGGATGTTATGAGAAGCAATTCCAGATGAGGAGGAAACTGTGGGCATAGTGTCCCTCTGAGTTTACCGAGTTAACAGATGGAGGCCACTGACATTTGATGTGTTTACAAAGTGTTCCTTTAATTTTTTGAGCATGAATGACAACATATCCTCAAAGACTCGTATCCTCAATAGAAAAAAATTAGTTGTAGGCATATAGGAAATCTATGAGGATAAATGCTTATTCTAAGAAATGAAGTCAGTGAGTGCGCCAGTCAATCATATTATTTGCATACCTGGTGATAATTCCAAGAGATGAATACGCAGTCTAATAAAAAACAAAAGTACTTAATAACAGTTCATTCATGAAAGTATGTTGTGGAAGAATAAACTATTGACTGACATGAATAGACATGGTATACAGAATCATTCCATGAGAGTTAACAAATGAATAGTTGCAAATAATAATTAATACAAAAATAATTAAGCATTTAGAAATTCATGACTTTTAATTCAATTCCTTAGACCACGTGTGTCCAAACCTGTCCAGAAAGTGCTGCTGTGGGTGCAGGTTTTCCTTTCAACCAAAAAGAAGCTACACCTGAGTAACTGGAAACCAAGATCAACTGATTACAGAGGTGGAATCAGGTGTGTCTCCTGCTTGGTTGGAACGAAAACCTGCACCCACAGCAGCCCTTTCTGGACAGGTTTGGACACCCCTGCCTTAGACCTACTACAAGCAATTTTGTCTTACTTGCAAGAAACTGAATATAGAAAAAATGACACCTGATTAACTATTTACACCAGATTCTTCAGCTTTGTAAAGAAAAAACTTCTATAAACCAAAAACAAGCAAAAAGTTATTTTATCACAGCTTTTATCTTTCCTCATATTCCCAACTATATGATATAACAACAAATATTGCATCACCTGCTCTTTCATCAATGGCTTATTTTAATGGAGGTGTGAAACCATGCACTCTTTTCCCTATCCAGCATTGGATTACTCAAAATAGGTTAATAACACCTCTGAATAGAATTCCACTGCTTATAGCATACACACACACCCAAACGTAATTCAAACCTCACGTGTTTTAAAGCGTGCACAGGATCCACCACACTTAAATGACACTAACAACAAAGATCTGTTCCATCCTTTTCATAGTCATTCTCAAAAGTGCAGTAGGAGTTCCCACTCAGTGGTTGACTCTGATATTTACAACCATGGTGTGCCACTTAGAATGTGGTTCAGCCTATTCCTGAAAAGTGGGCCAAAAAGCTTGTGTTAACTGTATTCTTGACCCCACCCATTAAAAACACCTTTCCCAGGTCAATGTTTATAAACTCTCATCTCTTCTCTTCTCCATGTTTTCACAGGGCAAATCCAGGGATAGAGTGTGCTAAGTCCAGGGGTTGGACCCATGCAAAGGCAGACAAAAAAGACTCAGGGTAAAAAAAAGGGCTAGCAGCAATGACTGTGCTGATTTGTTTAAAGACAGCTTTGATTCTTCTGTCTGTTTTAGTTGCTTTTTGTTTTGAAGAGATGCATCCCTGGAGATGAAGCTCTAACTCATACCTGGTTTTTTTTATTAATTCACTGAAAAATCACCAAGAATAAGTTACACAGGGATGATTTATTCATCATTTTTGTTTCTGAAGGATTGTCTCCGATATATCAATATCGCCCTACCATCATGCTGATTTGACTGAGAAGTCTGTGAAGCAGCCAGTGACAGATGGAAAAACAGGTAATAACTCATGTATTTTTCTAGAAGAAGCTCTATGAGTAACAGGAGGCACTACAATGTAACCACACCCAAAATGTGATGCTGAGATACAATACTGACTGAAATTGATCCTCGTGGTTCCTGTGGGTAGTTTGAAGGTAGTTTGAAGATTGCTGTTTTTACTGTCTGTATCTTACATCACTTTTTAAAGACCCAGACGTACAGACATTATTACTATTATATAAAATTTACTATAAATACATTCAGACAGGTGCCTTATAATTTTTGGACTTTTGTTGCTCTGCCTCCACTCTTTACAGATTCAGTGGTGTCTTGCTTGCACCCCACCCTGGCTGTTATTCTCACCTGTGTCTGTCATTCAGTAGTTTAATCAGTAGTTTAATCAGTAGTTTAATCAGTAGTTTAATGACTTTTTTAAAGTATCTTGCCCAACGGTGTTCAACAGTGACACTGCATGAAAGAATGAAGACAGGTCACCTCGTGGAAAGTACGGTGGCAAAAACACATTTAAGGATAACTCTTCGTGTGTGTGGGGGGTATGGGGGTGGGGCTATTTAAGTTCCAATGTTTGATCTAATATACTGTATTTCCGATTACAAAGGATTTAATAGAGATTATTTTTATATCTACAGTGATGAACGATCAGAGAAAATCAATACTCATCCTATGTAACAAAGGACATTATCACGTCAGTGGGCAGTGGACTCATCCTTTCAACCTTCCAGGTAAATGCACTGTGTTCTGCTTGTTCACATCAAACTGCTTAAGTTAGCTCCACGGGAATTGGCACCCTTGATAAAAATGGATAAAAAGCTCAAACAAAATTTCTTTGCATGTAACACACTCTTACTAGGAAAAATAATCTTACTTGTTCATAATCTTACTAGTTAATTTAGTCTAAGAGGGAATAATCATTATTAGAATATATGTTTATTTTTGCATAAGTCACAATTATTTGCACAATTATGTGCACTTCTGCATTTAAGACAACCTTTGTGACCGCAACATACTACCATACAGTGATCTTTTCTTCTTTTTTTGCCGTTCTCTTCCGTGTGTGTCATAAATGTGCATCCTGTTCCAGACAGGCTCTGGTTGTTTTAAATTTCCAAATTATTGTTCTGTCCTGTTCCAGTTTTACTTCCGTTACCAGTAGTGCCAGTAATTACTATTGAGCTAACTGTAAATCTTAGTCAAGATGGTGTTCTACTATAAGCAAATGGCTGTCATTAAATAAATTATTTAATTAACCAGTCATGAGTGTAAACATAGTGATATAAGGTATCCAGTGAGGATGTTGTTTTCTGCCTTAGAGCCGTTTCCCGCATATCCAGCTTCCTGTCTATGAGGAGTACCTTTTCAATGCGTCATCCACTCAAATTCAGAGGAACCCATCAAAGATAATAAAGCTGAAGGCTACATTTAGAGGCACTTCACTAGTAGTTTCTGCCAGCAATAGTGACAAGATGTCTTTTTTGTGTTCTCCCAACAGTGGAGAGAGGAAAAGGACACTGTCATCAGAGCTCAGTGCTTTATCAGTTAAGAGTGTTCCGGTCGATGGAAGTCATTGCCAACTTTCATGGAGAGAAAACAATAAACACAAGGTATTAGTGTAAAAATACATAAGTCTTCTCATATATTAGTTAAACATTCTCAGATTATTTTTTAATGTATAAGTAAAAGAATTGCATTTTTGTATAAAGATTAGAGATTTTTGTCCCTTATTACAGCATTTAAAATCTTAAACAAGGCCAAAAAGAAACTTTTCAGATGCATAAAAACAGCTTTTTGTGAACTGAATTTTATAAAATACTCAGCATGGCCCTGTAGAAGTCTTAATATAGCCTTTCTCACAAAGCTAATTTTACTTGTCAGTTGATTTATTTGAATGGAAAGCTGACACTCTTTCTTCATTGTCTTTTAAAAGAACAAAAAAATCTTTCACAAAATGGTAAAACACATGAAAAATAATCAAAAGCAAACATTTAATACATATCCAAAATGTTTCTGCAAAACTACCACCACCAGGTTTCTGAAGATCCCTACACATTTATTGTGTTCTGAGTTATTTACTGTTGCATTATATATTTGTACTGTAGTTACACTTTGGATTGCTGCACTACAATTAATCCATGTTGGGTTTCCCAGTGTCAGTCTTGTGGATCCCACGCTGCACATTTTCTGCTTTCCTTCACTGAGCACATGTGACTTATCTTAAAAGGCTCCTAGTGTGCTTAGTCAAGTTTAAAGTACAAAACTGCGTATGGGTTCCTGAAGACCAACTTTAGAAACCACGATGTGGCCCTGTAAACTGGGGTCTTGAAAGAACACAGTCTCATTCCACAATATACTTGTGTATGGTTAAGATTACAACAAAGGTCTTATTAATCTTACTCTTGATTAGGTATAGATACTAAATGAACCTTTGTCTTTACAGTGCCTGCAGACTGAAAGAAAGTACAGACTCAGAACAGAACAGTCTTGATTCTATGGGGACGTCCAATGACCTAAAAGAGGAATACTGTACAAGTGATCACAGGTGGCCCAACCAGATGTAACCAAAATAAAACTCAGTGGTTTAAAGATTCAGTAGTCGGTGGCCTAGTGGTTAGGGCATGGCCCCTGTGATCAGAAGGCTGTGGGTTCGAATACCAGGACCAGGACACTAACTGCCAAATCTTTTATGTCAGGAAATAGTTAAGTAGTATAACACTAAGTTAAAGAGGGAGGGTCGTCTCTCTGACTCGCAGCCATAGATTGACGTGGCATCACTGGGAATCTAACTTGACATCTCCTAATGATAAGGGCAAAAATCAAGTGGACCACATAGGAGCCCACTCTTAACAAAAAAATACAATATTCCATATAAAACTAACAGTGGACTACTTTCTTCCTATATCTTCAATTAAAATGAAAAACTGTTTCATTATGCTCATTCTATCTAAATCCTTCTCTGCTAATACTTTCAGTTCCTGTTCTAATCATTTGGATTCGGAGCAGGCTCCAAACTGTGTTTATCCAGACCCCAGTGATGGTAATGACTGTTTCTATAATAGATGTAACCTGACATAATATTGCACACACCTTAAAATGCATAACACACCCACTGTCACTAAAATAATTACATACTTAATTATTTTCAGTTGTATATTTGTGGTTACTGCACATGTAATACTTCAGTCTTTTCTTGCTTTTTTATAGTGGGCATCCTGAATGAGGCTAAGGAGAAACTAAAGGAACGACACAGAAAAGAGAAAAGGTGCATTTTGGTGAAATCAGAAAAACGCAGCAGTCCTATTTTGCTGAATGATGTCTTTATTGAGCCCCACATCACAAAGGAAGAAGAGGAGGAAGATGAGAGCCATGAACATGAAATGAGAGCGCCAAAGCCAGCATCCAATCAAGTTACATGCAACAGCTTCATACAATATCCTGAAAAGCAAAAGAGAATTAAAACCATGCTTACCAAAGGAATTACCAAAATTGGCAAAACCATTTATCTGCAGAATTATTTTTCTTGACTGGGCTGAGGGAAAATCAACCAGGAGATCAATTTGATCCTTGCACCTCGTTTACAGGACTTAAACCTGAATGTCAGTTGGACAGAGCTACTCCAACACTTCTTCCCACAAGTAAAACAGATCAGTCTGAACACAGTAAGAATCATGATTATTGTTGATGGTCTGGATGAATATTGCCTTCCCTTGGATTTCCAACACAATACTAACTGGACTGACCCAACCCAGCCAACAACAGTTGATGTGTTGCTGACAAACCCCATCAAAGGAAATTTGCTGCCTTCTGCCCTCCTCTGGATAACCTCGCGACCAGAGGCAGCAGAATCAATACCTTCAGAATATATCCAGAAGGTCACAAAAATTAATGGGTTCAAAGATGCCCAGAAGGAGGAGTACTTCCACAAGAGAATCTGTGATGAAACTAAAGCCAATGGAATCATCAAACACATCAAGACATCAAGAGTCTTCCATGGACTATGCCACATACCAGCGTACTGCTCGCTTTCAGCATCTGTTCTACAGGATACCGTGGATAACCCATGGATAACTCAAACACTGATACAGAAGCTTACTTCCCTCCTCCAAGCAGGCCTGCAGTCAAAAGCTCTTACAGACTTGAGTAGCACCTAAAGCCTGAGTGGGAAGTTGTTAAGCTGTTAAACTTGTTTTACGTTTAAAGACTAGTTTGAACATTCAGGAGAACCATATTCTAAACTTAACTATTAACCTCAGGCAAGACTCAACTTTCTATTTGCTTTGGTGAAACTGATGGTAAGTTTTTTTTTCATCATTCTGTTGCTAGTCCATCAGTATTTTCTAAAATGCTAGCTGTAAACTGGGATAGCTATAAATTAAGCTGCCTGATGATTTTGCTCATTCCACTTTCTATTGCACTTTCTTTTTGTTATTTTGTTATTTTCATTTTACTTGGTCAGTATTTTTTAAGCATTTATATTATGGGTTCTGTTGAAACACTGGATATTAAAGGTCCCATGACATGCTGATTTTTTATGCTTTTATATAGGTCCTAATGGTCCCCTAATATAATATCGCTAATATAATCTAAAGTCTCTTTCCGAAATTCTGACTTAGTGCAGAATTACAGCCACTTAGAATCAGTCCTGCAATGAGAATTCCTGAGGACCTGCTGTTTCTAATAGGCAGGGTGAGGAGGAGAGAGAAGGGGCCACCTCGGACCCCTACCATGTGCTAATATTTACAATGTATAGCAATGACTACTGCGGTCACGTAGCTAATAAAAGACAGTTGTATTTATCTGTAGTGAGATTCAGGACATTTCCTTGATAGCCAAGCAGTTGAGATCAGTGCCTATAGCCCCGTTACTGTAAGACTCCTCAAATTTTACCCGTTCTTATCTGATCACCCTGGTTAGCAGAGGTGCTCACTCAGTCATTTCAATGAGGGGACAGACAGATATTGTGCGTTCCATAACACTAACAGCAGCACGGTTATCCAAATAACAGTACAACACTCGAGTTAATGTGTGTATTCACACACCATTCACACACATGTCTGCTAACTGGGCTGTTAGCTGTTAGCTGCAGAGCTAATGTTACAGCCACATTCTAAGAGTATCAAGCTTGGTAACCATATACAGCAAAGCAACAAAATTATATAGCATCAAGTTCACTTACTTGTCCAGGTAGAGATAGTACTGATCCAGACTTAATTTTCAGCCGTTCAGCAAGACCAGCTCTGTATTGCCCCAAGTTGAGTAAACAGTCATCAGCTAAATGTTTGGCGCAGACATACACATTTTTTGGAAGTCGTGTCGCGTATTTCCAGAAAAAATTAAATTAACCCACTGGCTCTTCAGAGGCTTGCATGAAGGAACAAAAAATACATTTGTGCTCATTTTTACATCTAAGCACAGAGCAACTGCCATGTTTCCCTCATCTGCAAGCCATGACTGTCGGTGGAGCTAATTTTTTAGGGGAGGGTCGAAATTCTCTGGGCGGGCAAAGAACGAGAAAGGGGAGGGATCATTTCCCCATATGACAACATAAGGGGCTAAATTCCAGATCGGGCCATCTGAGCTGTCTCTCTCTCTGAACGGTGGAGCAGGATGATCAAACCACGCTTTACACATATCGCCATTTCTAGCCACTGCAGGACCATAATCAGACTAGGGGAACTCGTATTAATGTTAAAAAATCTCACAAAGTGAAATTTTCATGTCATGGGACCTTTAAAAAGTCAAATTGCTTGTGAAATTGTTTCGAAACAATTCAATACATTTTGTGGATGTTGGATGCATGAAGACATCTCCAAAGATGCACGCACAGGTAAAACCCACAGAAATTGAATAAATAGAAAACTATTGTTTACTTGTAAGCTTTTGCTTATCTAATGTGGTTTAGTAATTAACAGATTTTACTACCCATGGAAAGAGATTTGAGTTAGCAATTTTACTTCTGTTATCATGTAATGAAAGCCTAAATCATCATAAACTGTACTAATGTTCCTAATTAGTATACATTAATAGATTTTACTTTAGATTTATTTAGTGCAGCGAGAGGCCTATACAACAGTGCACCCTGTCCTCTAGGAGCCTTGTATTTATTTATTTTTTCACAGTAAGGAAGCAGCGTCCACACTAACATCCTGCCATGTCTGTTCTGTTCAGGGACAGTATGGTCATCGTGTGGTTTCTGTGTCGTCCTCACTGCCTTAACACCTTGCATGGCTAGAGCACTCCTGCTCAGAGCGTTGTCTCGTGGGTAGACCATCTCATTCCCTCACACCACAGCCGCCATGACTGCCTCCTACTCTTTCCGTCACCAAGATTGATTTTTGGCATGCAGCCTGGCACATATTTGTATATTTCTGTAGTAAAACAATGACAGCCAAGATCAAAAATCGCCCGAGACGATTCTCACATCTCACATGTCAGCTAATTAAAATTTAATTAAGTAATTGATAAATTATTTCTTTCAGTGACTGACAAGTCATTATAATGATTTCATCTCACTGCTTACTATAAAGAGGCTCCTCTGTTTACTACAGCTTCTTTCCACAAGGCCATATTTTCATTTTCTTTATGCTTGATGCCTAGTTCTTGATGCCATCCTCCAGCAACTTGCTTGCAAAAAAAGCTTTTTTGCTTATGCTTGTTGGCAGTGCTTCTTCAGATACATTTTTCATTCTTCCGTTAGAATTTATGCAGTAGATATGCCATCTTATCCAGGGAATGTGAAATCCGTCCAATCATGTGATTGGCTGCTGTTCTTGGTCTGGTATTTGTTCGCTGTGTTTGTGCTTGCTGTAGTTGAGCTTTACATGGGAATTACATTCCTTTTAATCAAAAACAACCTTAGAGTAATTTTTGATGTTAGAGTTGCTGAATAGCATTTTATTTAAAGTTGGCTGTTTAAATAATTAAAACAACAAAATTAAACCCTGCCTCCAGACCTTGAAGGAGTGGTCAAAAGCTTCTAGTTTGCATTTGCGCACATGTGCAGTGTCTGATCCAATTAGGCTAAACATGAGTGGTTGGCTGACAGCGACTCCCAAGGGTCTGCTGGGCAAAACTGCTGATTTAGCAGCCCTTAGTAACACTGTGGGATTATATTAAAGCTGTTGATAAAGTACTGATGGCTAAATGAAAGACAAATTTCTTCTGTACCACAGATCTTATGCCATCTCTGATTCTGTCCTTTAACTGGGTGTGCAGTGTTCAAATCGATCCAAATGTTCCAAACACTTTTCTGTAAATCATTCCAAACTTGTCACTGTGTTTAGTTGAACTGTTCCCCCTTTTTGAGAACAAACTGACGAAAGCTTGACAGCCACAGTCAAGTCAACTTTAATAACCAAACAGCGTAAAGTTTTACAGAAATCTGTTATACTTAACTGTTCTTAATAATACTGTACCATGTACTGACCATCCTCATTGTTAAGTTATTATTAAATATGTAATTATTAAATAGTTTTTAGTAAAGATAATAGTGTGTGTGTGTGTGTGTGTATAATATATATATATATCACACAGGCA
>JBBPCY010127473.1:0-16997 GCA_037974405.1 Brachyalestes nurse | reverse complement strand
CAGAAACTGAATCAGGAGTGAAGCTGCTGGAATACAGACCATAGAAAAGCTGCTCTACACACACACACACACACACAACACATATGGAGGCGTTTCTTATTTTTTTTTTCCACAGCTCACACGAACACACACACACACACACACACTGCAACAGTTCAGAAAAGAACAGCAACCTGTGCATTTTACACACACGCAGCTGCAAACTGTTCAGTGGTCTCGTATTTTTTTTTTCCACGGCTGTATATCCTTTTATATTAAGCACGGATTCCTGCTGCCATACCTGAACTTCTACAGCAGAGACTTATATTTGCTGTAGTCATTAAGAGGGAAAATTCGTGTTTTTGTGTTTTGTTTTTGAATTTATGAGAATTTTATGAACTGGTAGTGATGCCATTACTGTTTTGAAAGAGTATAATTATTTGAAAAGCATAAGTTTAGTTGTGTTGTCTTATTATATAATATAAATATGCAATTAGATAACCTTGGCATACCCTTTCTACTTAATAAAACTTATTTTTTCCCGGGAGAAACAGCCGACGCCTCACCTGTCAGTTCCGGCCCTGACGGGTCATGTGATTTCCTGTGGTGTTTCTGGTGCCTCCTGGTGGAGGGCGCCCAGATGCTCGACTGGAAATTCAGACAATGCAGGGGCGTTAGGGGTTCCACAGAAACACTTCAGTTTACCACTGGGGGCAATAGTAGTCATTTTCTGAAAAGCTATTCATTTTTCCCCACAAAGAAAAACTGGCGTGTTGCTCACACTGTGCCTACACCGTACAAACACCAGGGCCTCTATGGCCACGCAGTAGTCTTTAGTCTCTAAAGTACAATATTACTATCATTTATATTCATGCTTCAAAAATTGGTCCACTGGTAGTCAGGCAAAAATTTATGTGTTAAGAAACACAAGCACATCTCACATTTTATGCAACCTCCAGGATGAACAGCACAATTAGTGTCGGCCAAACCTCAAACGTGTCAAATACACAGAACGTGCTCAAGCGATACAAACCAATATCCTGTTACTCCTGTTATTGTTTTCTCAGTTAATAACACCCTTAAAAAGAAACAGTGGTATAGTATATTGAACATAACTGTATGGCCATTCTTTACTGAAAAACACACATTCATCTACAGAAGATATAGAATCTACTAGCAAGTGGACCTTAATTGCAGGTCAATTCACATAGTGTTTCATTTGAAGTTAAAAATCCAACAATTACATTATTTTCAATAATTACACCATTAATTAATGTATTTATTTTGACGGAAATGAAGCCAGTTGATCCGCTAATCGGGAGCAGCCAGAAGAAGAATCATTTGTTTAAAATGATGTATCGTGGATGCTGGATGCCTTGATTTAATTAAAAACATGAACTAATCCTAATAACCACTAATAAACCACTGCTCGTGTGTGTGTGCAGCTCCATGGATTGTCTGGTTTTCGTGGGGGTCAGGCGGCCCATTACTTTTGTCCATATAATATGAAATATATAATTATAAATGTAATAGTTTTTACAACTGCTTTACAACTGCTACAATGCTCTGGAATCTGAGAATAACTTGTTTTTCTACATCAAACTACACAAAACGTGAACGCCCTGCAGTGGCAATTAGCTCGGGTTTTATATTTGATTGGAATACATTAATGTTTAAGTTGAGATTTACAGCAATACCTGTAATAATAACTATAACTGTATAACTGTGTTAAAGGGAACACTGCTGTTAAAATGCACTGTATTTGTTTAAAACACACCAAATATTATTGCACTTTTGTTCATATAGCAGTACTTTTAAAATAAAGGGGTGCAATACACAACTTTTGAATTATTCAATTTAGCATATAACAATGCGATTAATTGCAGAAGACTATGAGATTAATCACAATTAATCAAAAACATTTATTATCTTTGCCCAGCATTAAATACATATAAATCATTTATTGCACCTTGGAAATGTTAAACTACACTCTTACATTATTTTACAATTGCAACAATTAAAACTGTGTGTGTGTGTGTGTGTGTGAGACTCCGTTTCATCCTTCAGAAACTGAATCAGGAGTGAAGCTACTGGAATACAGCACATAGAAAAGCTGCTCTATAAACACTACTGCATTCAACACATATGGAGACGTTTCTTATTTAATCTTTAAACACAGAATTGTAATTTTATTTATCTTCTAAAATACAAAAAAAAGTTTATATGTAAATACCATTTTTGAAAGATGATTCATCAGATTAGAAACAAGGAGATTAACATTTACAGAACATAACAGAAACAGAACAAACGAATCAACACAAATGAACATGGCGAGTGAAAGAGTGGACCTAACTAAGTAAACACATGCAACCTGCCGCTTGAATTGCCTCCAAGAAGGGCGTGTCTGTTTGGGTGGAAGGCAGTGATGGAGCACACAGTGGTCAGATGATCTTGGTTCTGTACTGACCGGAGGAGCCGCCCGCTCTCATGATACACCTGGATCCGACGAGGCCTGGCCAGACTGCCTATAACAAAACAGTCCTCCTGCTTCGGGTCCCACACGGCACTCAGCTTGGACAGCCAGCGGCCGGTCTGCATACAGTGCCTGCAAATTCGGAAAAACAAAAACACAACTCTGACCACTTTGCTTAACTTATAATAAAGGGTTAAGATCTTTTAATGCTTTTTTGCTTCACTGTTTGTACATTTATAGGCAGGCATTGGCACATACTTGGTTGTGCTCAGCAGAGGGGCATTCGAGACCATTTTGGAGGTGTCAAAGACTCTAAAATCACAGAACAAAAAAAGAACACGAATGTGTTAGTGACTACTGACTCCAGGATTGTGGGGAATATTGTCTTTCTTCATTTAATTATTGCAAAAAGGTATTAAAACCCAGTCGATAGAACTGATGATCAATTTCACAAAAGGAGTACATATCCAAGATTGTTCTACTCGAGCAATCAAATATAAACAACTTGGAAGAAATTACATGTTACCTTTAAAATATAGAAAATTTAGTTGGCAGGTATATGTGGTATTCCAACCGCTACTCAGACACCAACAGCCACGCCATTGCTCCAGTAGGTGGAGCTATAACAAACACTTTTTGAGTCAACTTTGAACCAGAGGTCCGATTTTCAACCTTGTTGTTGCATATCAGTCCTTGGCATCAGCCGAATCAAATGAGACCACGCCTACTGACTGTACCACTGATCAGATTTTTTGCTAATTTGCATAATATGCAAACCAATTTTTGCAAACTGTTTTTTCGACAAATCATTGGAATCACAAGACACTCATTGTCTATAATTCTTAAAAACGTGCAAATTTACAAACAGCATGGCCACCATATGCAAATTAAGCTTGTCGGTTTTGCATACAATGAGTTAAGCTGCAATTAAACTGCCACCCATGCAAGGCGTCACTCAACAGCAGTACTGTATCCATATTTACCACTTGGTGGTGCTATGACAGGTCACAAAAATTGCCTCTATCTCTTCAGCCCTGTGGACAATGAGCTCACAAATTTGCATTTTACACCAGAAGACATTGCTCAAGCACATTCTCGAACATAAGTGACACCATGTGACCGCATCATGAAATACATGGCCAATATCAGCCAAAGGGGCACCAAAAATTTCTACATGGCAAAAATCATGGCTATCCCAGGACACCGATTCTCAAACTTGGTACATTTGTTGACATATAAACTTGATGCAGTTCAAATGTGGTCCGCTTTGCCCATTGGGGGGCGCTACAGCACACATTTAAACATTGCAGTGGTTTTCCGCTCATACCCCTGAACCATGAGACGCACTCACAATCGCTTTTTACTGCTGAATTCTGATTTTCTGCCACAAGTTCAGAAATGTCTATGTTTTTGATACTACAAGAACATGTGGCAAGTGTCGTGAACGTCGGCCACTGGGAGGTGCTACAACAGGACATTTGGATTTCTTCTATGTACTTCATAGAACGGCCTGCGCAGCTCAAACTGCTCTAACCTGTCTAAGCCTGGACCTCGCTCATTTTAAACCTACCTTTGGTATTGTAAACATTCTGGAATATAGCCTGAATATAACACTATATTTTTCTCCCCTTTGTCAAGTGTTCCCCACACACTCACACACACACCAAAGAAAACTAACTCCTCAACAGCCACAGTAAAGATCACACATTTATTTATATACTGGACAATATTTACAGTTGTTCCTGTGCCTGTCCACTGCACTTTATGTTGTCTTGTCCTGTAAATGACTGTACTGGTGCTCTTTAGTCCTGTCCTGCCCGCACTTCTGTTCTGTTTTGTTGCACCATGGTCCAATAGGAACACTGTGCACTATGTATATGATTGACATGACAATGAACAACTACTTTAAAAATTAGTTAAATTAGTGAATTATATGCCAGGGACATCAACTGTGGCACACATTCACATTAACCTACTGTACCTGCCTGGCCTCCAGCTACTCAAACCAGGAATATAGAGAGATGTTCATTTTCTATGACAAACTGTCAAATTGCTTTGCCACTTATGTAAGAGGATTATTTTACATCGAATCTTCTCAGGGAGGATCTCCTCTACCTATTTCAGATGCACATGAGAAAGGTATGCCAGGGTAGCTGCTTGTGTGAACGCTTGGGTCTCCTTGAAGAGTAGCAAAGTCAATGACAGCTTTGGGAACAGCTCATCTATCTGCTGTAACTGGCTGGTTTTATACGGGACAGGAGGAATCAGGGTTAAATAAAATAAAAGTTAAATACTCCGATTATAAATTCTCCCATAAACATGATTCCCGCTTTTTCCTGAGACTGAAGCTTTCTTTATTTATGGGATGCTTTACATGGAATACTACTTTTGCACAGAGTTGTATATTTATATGGAATACATTTCTTAAACCTAAACATTGGTTATGAGTCCAAAAATGTACTATACTACAAAAGTGTACCAAAAAAAAAATCATACAGAACAGAACATAATTCCTTATGTCTTTCCCATGCATTTTTCATTCAGTTCTTCAAAGATTAAGAGGACTTAAGAGGAGACAAGATGTATTTTTGTTCTTTTTGTTCTAGTCTCAGTAACTGAAAGAATCCATTCTGAGAGAAAAGCAAGTCTGACAGCTTGCGGTTCCACACCACAGACAGTAATCTGTACCTGATCTTCTCGTCCATGCATGTGGTTAACACCCGGTTCCCTGTAGCTGGAGAAAAAAAGGCACTGCTGATACTTAGAGAGTGACCAGTTAGTTCACACACAGGACGGCTGGTCATCTTCTTCAGACTCCGACAGTCGTATACCCGAACCGATCTTGAAAAGAGAAAGTAAAAAAATACAAGACAAGATGCCTCTGAAACGTCTGTGTGTTACGTTTCATGTGCTCAAAGATGAAAACATTCATTAAAATCACGTTCAAGAGGAACCTGCTCTCTGAAACCACAAAGTACTGCCGGTGCAGAGGGTGGACATGAACACTGCGAATGGTCTTTGGATCCAAAGTGTGCAGAGACTCACAGGACGTCCTAAAAACACACGTTAAAAACAGACACTTTGGTTTTTTCCCCCATTGACAGCAATAACATGTACCTATTACATAAGAACAAAAAAAGAAGAAAAAAAACAAACTAGTTTTATTAGAGACTGGAAAAATATTCTTACCCTGCTGTTCTACGATCAACCACAGCAACATCTCCATCCCACTGTCCAATGAGGAGAGTTGAGCAGTCACTCGAGAGGAAATCAAAGCTCTTCAGCCCAGAATCTGAGCGGTAAACCTACATACAGACATACAAAAAAGACACAGCTTCAAAATACTGCCTCCTTTATTATTTTTATAAAGTGTGTCCATGCATATGAGCTATTCACGTCAAAGCTTTTTTGCCAGGCTGGTGAATGTCAGTCAGCCAGGATCTGCTCCTAACACAGCAGCTGAACCTGCTAAAGAGCTGTGAAGCTGAATCAGACAGGCGTGAGCAGGAATCCCACCAAACTGTGCTCCGACACACTGACCGCGCCCGCACTAAACCACTGGCTGGTGAAGTAAATCTCGTTCTGGGGGATTATTAGGCCAAATATCTATCCCACAGTTCATGTTGATGTCAGGGTAAAAACTTCTATACCATGAGAATGTCTGCAACCTTGTTTCCCACAAAAATGAGAAACATATACACACTTAATGAGCACTTTCACACTTTTGATCATTTCGAAAATACATCATGTTTGAATTTTGGGACAGGGAGTTTCTCTCGTTTTGCCTCCGCCATGTTGTAGTGTATTATGAAGATGAGTATAATCATTAAATTAATTAAGAGTAAACTGTAAATGATTCTGTTTACACTTGGCCAGTTCAGGCATCTCGGTCAGATCAGACCAAAGTATACATGAGACCAAGACACACTGCAGACATACTGCACCGGATCACCTCAGGAGGTCTGAGACACAGTTGGAAAGGTCTCCTGGAGATCTACTGAACTGTAGAGATTGAAGTGTCTGAGTGCTTACGGGACAAAAGTATTGGGACACCGCGGTGAGGTGAACGGGTCCCCTTGTGTGAAAACATCCAGAAAAAATATAAGCAAAAATAAGCAAAAAAGGTGGAGGATATTTGCAGTTTCCGCATTATTTTGGGGATTTCCACGTAAAACTATGAGTTCGGTTCTCAAAAAAAATCAGCGTTTGACTGAATCCGCGACTCCTTATCCGCGTAAAACTGAGGGATTACTGTATTTGTTTCTTCAAGTTGCATTCATAATCTTTACTCATCTCACACAGAACTGAGTTGAATAGACAGCTACTAAACACTGGCTCCAACAAAAACATTTCAGAAGTTTTATAGCAAACTTTGACTAGCTAGAGATGATCTTTCCATTTTACAAAACAAATCTGCAACCCACTGCATAAGAAATCAAGTCATTTGCAGCATCACCAGTTCCTCTCAATGACAGCGCCATCCTCTCCCACCTCTCAAAAAACGGAATGGTTGTCTTTATTTGTGTGTGTCTAATTTCTGTAGAGTCTGGTACCACTTCAGGAAATGCAACAAGGGAGCAGAGATGCAAATCAGATTTTATCAGTCAGACCAAGGAGCATTTTTGTCAAGTGTAGAGAGAATGTGGCTAAATCTTATCTGGACATGATCCAGACATTAACTGTCCAAGTGTCAACAGGTTCTGATGTTTCCTGGCACCATGTGCAGAAGTGTTTTATTTAGGTATGTTTTAATGTAATGATCTTTTTTTCTATTGTGTGACTGTCGGACTGTAAGAGTGTTGCTGCTGTTTTAGACAGATCTGCCCTGCAAAAGATGGGACAAACCTAGTTAAATAAAGGTTAATAAATAAATAAGTGAAGTGAAAGTGACCATTCTGTCATGAACAGCCACAGCACACAGTGTGAACAGCACAACATTCTTCCTCTGTATTTAAACCCATTTAACACATTTAACCCATTCACCAAGGGCAGCAAGGAACACCGCGCTCGGCGAGCAGCGTGTGGGGATGGTACCTCACTCAAGAGGTGTCTCAGAGCTGCCACTAGCAGTCCTGGGAATCGAACCCACGTCTTCCTGATCGTAGGACGAACGCCCTGACCACTAGGCTACGAGCTAGGCTAATATTGTACAAAAACATAAGAACCATCAATATTTTTCCACAGATTTCACATTTTCTTTAGGTAGTTGATAGAGAGGGTAACTGTAGTGTTTGTGTGCCTCTAAAATGATGAAAGCCATTAAAATTACTGGCCAATAATGAAATAATGTAGTGACGTTCATAACCAGGTGTACAAATTCACACCTCGTCAAATACCGCCCTCTCCAGATCCATGCAGCGGGCGGAGCCATCATAGCTGACGGAAAGCAGGTTGCAAGGTTGAGAGGAGAAGGCCATGCAGGTAACTGGACGAGAGTGGGGCTCAAAGAGCAGCACACCATCCGCACCCCAGTCCCCACCCTGTGGAGCAGAACACAAAACACAGCAAACTGTCAAACATATCAGCGCTAAACAAAAACAGGCTCCAGTACTGGGAACTTTCCCCGAATGGAAGTGTGACTGTGAGCTCATCAGTGAATGCAGTAAATACACACTTATTCAGGTAAAAGTTCTGTGGTAAACAATGTGCATGTAACAAGTTACATGTTTTGGTTATTTTACTTCGTTTATTGGGCTTTACAGAGGCATGACTGCCAACATAACATTTTACATACAGACATTTTACATTACATACAACATAAGTTACAGACATATACCATAAAACTCACAAAAGACAAAGAGGAAACGTAAAAATATATAAAGTATAACAATAAGGAAACAAGAACCAAACAAAAAGAAAAAAAAAACAAAAAAACAGTGACTACTGATACATAATAACCCAACAAATAACCAAAAAAAAACCCAAAACCAAAACTGTCGGCTCGCAATCCTGACATGAATGTCAGACAAGGTTCAACTTTAACTCTTATACAGATTTTTATAGAGCTTCAAAGATTTTTAAAAAATCCCACTAGCTATGTGGTTGTGTGTAAAGATGAGGGCTTTAACCACCATTTACTCACCAAGTTCCAGAGCCCCAACTGGCCAGTTTTGTCCCCAGCAGCCATGAGCAGACTTGAGGAACAGGGATGAAACGCTGCAGAAAATATGCGACTTTTCACCACCTTCACAACTGCATTGGCATCAATGGACATCTTCTGAAGAACTGACTTGTACCTGGAACACAAAGGAATGGAAAACATACTGAAAAAATCAGGAAAACAAACGGAATTAAAAAGATTTAAAAACCTTCCCAATACTTCTACAAAACAGATCTGAGGACTAGACGCTCATTAAGGTCATCGGTCTTAGTCATGAAGTCTGTGGTTCTGCTGTGGTTCTGCTGTGGTTCTTTCTTGTGCACACGTTTGAATACGACATAAAAGCAAATTAATACAAAAACAGATTTCAAATGTAAATCCTAAATGTTTGAACACAAAGTGGGCTTCCCAACATATTCCTGAAGATACCCCCCAAAAAAGAGGAGTTACACCAGGTTTAACGCTTCAGTATGGAGCAAAAGTAAACATGCCTATGTTGACTTAACTGTACAAATACTCCTAAAAAACAAACAAACAAACAAACAAACAAACAAAGTTTCAAAACAGGGTGGCATTAGTAGCATTAGTAACTGTGTTCTATCCAAAATGATCAAATAGCAAAGCTCCAACAACTTAACACAGTCAGCACAGGGCAGCTAGGTCCTCGTGGTTAAGGAGTTGCCGCTGCGCTTGTGAATGGGTTAAACACAGAGAAAGAATTTTTGGGGCAGCTGGTGGCCTAGTGGTTAGGGAGTTGCACTGAGACCAGAAAGTAATGGGTTCAAATCCCAGGACTGCTAGTAGCACCACTGAGGTACCCTGAGCAAGGTACTGTCCCCACACACTGCTCCCTGGGTGCTGTGTTCCTGACTGTGCTGTGGTGTGTTCACATTTGGCAAAAATGGTCACACGTTTCTCACCTAGTCAGATCAGGCAAATCCGGGTCATGTTTTATCTTGTCCTGTCACAGATAACACCAAATCAATTAAGAGATTTTGGGCAGGAGAGCAGATGAGAAGACAGGAAACAGGAAACCCTCCCAACCTCATTCCAGAGCGTGAGCAGGCTCTCGGGCAGCTCGCTGTCCTCAACGTTAACTGGGACGGTTTGGAGAGGTCCCTCTGGTTTACAGGCTACTGTCCTCTAACAGAGAAACATCTTTAGATTAACAGTGAGATGATTTGAGACGGATTTTTCACAGTCAGAATCAAGCATTGCCGGCTCCTTACACTTTTCTCAGTAACTACAGCATCTGCTTCTGAGAGCGAACGAGTGCCAGGATCTTTCCTCTGCAACCTTAGTGACTTCCGTATGGGACCCACCTCTGCAGCCTTCTCTCTACACTCACAGGAGGATAAAGGTGGCAAATTTGGTACAGATTTCCGCCTTCGCCAATATTATATTTTAATGCTTTGCACCTTACAAAGCCTCAGAATGGACAAAACTTTTTAATGGAAACTTACTTCTTGATCCTCAGATTTGAAGGTTTAGCTTTTGGCTTCAGCTGCAGACAATTAAGATGGAGTTAGGGCAAAGTTCCAGAAGTACATTCTATGTTGTCTTTTTATTCATCCAATAAAGTGCCAACCTGAGGCAACTGAAGCGCACACAGGAACTCTTGGTTCTGTTTGATATTTTCCAGACGCTGACATTCATACTCAGACAGATCCTAAGGATAAACAGCAACCAACTTATAAGAATGAAACTGAATTCTGCAGAAAAAACACCAGTTCATGTGTACTTACTGGAGCGTCTTCAGTTTGTGGCTCATCTTCTGTCCTCTGAGGGCGTTGAAAGCAAAAGTCAAGAGATCATCACATCCTTTGGTCGCTATGTTTGTGTGTGTGTGTGTGTGTGTGTGTACCTGTTTTTTGGGGAGGATTTGTTGCATGTTACGAGACTGACACTCTTTTCTCTTCATGTTGGGATTTCGAGGCTGCAGCTTCTTCTGAAACAGATCTGACACATTACCAGCACAGGACTGATGGATTGGCGTCAAAAAACGTTGCATGCAACATAGTCTTGGCGTCAATTTCTGCCGAATATGTCCCATGACTCCATAAAATCATTCATGGTCATTCATTTTCTGTAATCGCTTAATTCTTACAAGGGTTGCGGGTACCCAGAGCCTATCCGGGGGTCAGGGACTCACCCTGATATTACCATTATCATTATTATTAAGAATAATTATTAAGAATACAGTGTTCCCCCGCGAAGTCACGGTTCAGAGTTCTTGTGAGTGGTCTTCTGTTTTTTGTTTTGTTCTTTTTAAAGCCCTGTATTTTTATTACTGTACGTTACATTATTACTGTATTTACCTGCTTATACCAAAGAAAAGACGCTGCATGAATTACAGTCCAGTCTGTACAGGAGTAACATCAGTATTTACATTCTAGCACTGCAGGAGACAGCAGTTCAGTGTAAACCGTACGGTACGAATACGGGTTTACCTTCAAATTTTCAATGTATTAAACTGAGATTCAAATGAAATTAAAGTGTTTTGGGAGCATATTTAGAGTTTACACTATAAATATAGGCAATATGTAATTAAAGAGATTTGAATTTTTTTTATTATAATACTAAATTAAATATAACTACTATATATTTATAATTAATATTGTTATAAATATTATTATATATTACTGTTGTATTATTATTTGTAGTAGTAATATAATCAATAATAAAAAAATATAGACATATGAATGTTTAAATCTTCGCATGTCTTCAAAAATCACAGACGTTGTGCAGTAAGAGGGTGTTTGTTCCTTTCCTGTCTGTGACGCTTTATCAGGATTTTTAATTTTTAATAAAACAAGAATGTCAACGCTTAGTTTTAACAGAGAAAAGGTATCCATGTTTTTATTGCGGAACCACATGTAAACACTTTGGACCGAATAATTACTGCCCCCACAGGTCAATACACGAAACTACACACTGGGCTGCAGCTGTCAATCAGGCGCAGTTACAAAACAGCAAAAACGCGTATGGCGTTCAGAGCCTGTTCATTTATCCAAGATTCGAAAGCCTTATAGCTGCAAAGGGGGATCGACTCCATATTAGTCTATGGATTTGAATGAAATGTCTTTAAAGTCCCTGTTGGTGTAATGGTTATGCGTCCCAGTACATTTAACTTATAGTGTCCAGGTAATTAGTGTCTAAAGCTAAGAATATTTTTCTTGAGATTCGCCTGACAGTACATTACAGTAAATAAGACACAGGAGGAGACAGTAAGGAGAAACTTATCGAGACTCTTTCTGTTTACTGTCAGAAGAGAGTCTTCGAAAATATTCATCAAGGAGAAAAAAATAAATCAAATTTACCTCTAACAGATGCAGTTTCACAGCACTGTCGAGTTTAACTTTATTCTTCTGAATCACACGAAAAACCCTGAGAAGAGCCTCAGGACTGAAACAGCGTGGTCCAGCAGCTGATGAGAAACTCCAGAGCGGCAGTGCTATACTAGCTAGCAGGCTAGAGGAACTCTCCGGCTGCAGGCCTGCAGACTAGTAGTTCTGCTGCTGGATCATTCCTGCTGCTGGATCATCCCTGTTGCTGTATTATTCCTGCCACTGGATCAACCTTGCTGCTGGATCATCCCTGCCACTGGATCATCCCTGCTGCTGAATTAACCCTGCTGCTGGATATCCCTGCCACTGGATCACCCCTACTGCTGGATCATCCCTGCTGCTGGATCATCCCTGCTGCTGGATCATCCCTGCTGCTGGATCATCCCTGCTGCTGGATTAACCCTTGCTGCTGGATCGAGAGTGTCTAGGAAATTTTAATCCATAACTTCCTGTGTTTCTGAAGTATACGTTTGATGTGACCCAGACGCCCATTTCTCTTAGCCTCTCTGAAAAGGCAGATGTGTGTTGATCTTCACAAGTTACAAGAAAATATCCACAGACAGAGCATTAAGTTTAAAACTGGAACTGTAACAAACAAATCTGGACGTGGACCTATGTAGAGGTAAATGCTGATCATGTGACGATAACTATGAAATATATAATGTAATTTTGTTGACGAATAAGAACGAGACTAAATGTGGTTTACAAAATAAAAACTATGCGAAAATGTCTCTTCATTTTGGTTGACTAAAACGAGACGAGACGTTATTTCCTGTGTGATAGGGAGGGGAGAAAAACGGATTGGGACGCTCAACTTTAGAGCTGACTTTTGGCCATTGAGAGGCACGGTGAATTGAATCTATCTAGAGTGGCCAAAAGTATTGGGACATAGGGCCAATATAGTGCCAGGGAGAGAGAAATCACACACACACAAACAAACACAAACAGTCTCTCTCGCACACACACACACACACACACACACAGCATTTTGATAAGCAGCCTTTCCCATATCCATGCAAAAAAGCTGATCCTGAATTTGGTTGTATAGACTATATTTGTCCAATAATAAAAAAAATATTCGGGTAAATTCGACACACTGAAGGTGAAGACCTTTACCAGTTTTACAGATGTGGGTTTGATGGTGAAGTGATTTATGTGTGTGTACTTCTAAGTTCTAACATGTTTGGTTGGCAAAATAAATGTCGTAAATTCAAATCAGAGTGTCTTCCATGTCTGCTATGGATGTACAGTATTCTTGAGTCTATATAATAATATAAAAATAAGATAACCTTGTTTGCATTGTGAAATAGTTTTGACTAAAAGAACATTTAGATTTTGTATAGATACTTATACTATATTGACTGCGTTAAATAGGATTGCATTACTAAAAAAGAGACTAAAATACAACTTTCATTGACTAAAACTAAAATGTCCTTAGTTTTCACTGACTAAAACTAGATAAAAAATAGTCGTGGATAATTCTGACTAAAATAAGACTAAAATGCTCAGACATTAGTCAACTGAAACTTGACTAGACTAAAAAGAGTATGGACGTGACTAAGAGCAAGAGAGAGATGGAGTGAGAGACAGAACGAGAGAGACAGAACGAGAGAGACAGAACGAGAGAGACGGAGAGAGAGACGGAGAGAGAGACAGAGAGAGAGACAGAGAGAGAGACAGAGAGAGAGACAGAGAGCGAGAGAGAGAACGAACCAGAGAGCGAGAGAGAAAGAACGAGAGCGAAAGAGACAGTTGCAACATACTGGCCTAAGTCAGTCTTTAAACATTGATTCCTCCAGCCAGAGGTATGAAAACTTGCATTTTCTCATTTCTGAAATAAACTATTAGCAAACTCGCGCAGAGGTTTGGTAGCAAGCCAGCCGGGTACCCGGATTGATTCAACGCGCGCCAGGCACACGTGACATAATTCCTATCACTCAGGTCCTACTTACAAAAAATAAATACATTCAGGCAAGTTTAGTAATTTAAGGAGATAGGCCTGCACCCAAGTTACACAAATTGAAAAACGCATAGGCCCAGTTGGAGGGGGCGGGGTTCAAAAATTTACTACCTCATCAAATGGCGTTTACTACTTTTTATTACCTTTTACTGGCCTTAATTTGGCCTAATTTAATTTACTACCTTTTACAACCCCGCGGCAGCTGTGTCGCGGAGCTCTTTTCCAAAATGCCATTTTACTACTTTTTAGAAAAATGAAATGACGGGATTCCGCGCCGGCCCAAATTTACTATCGGCTCACCGGGCATTGCCCAGTGTGCCCGATGGCCAGTCCAGCGCTGCTACCAGGGAAGAAAAAACGCTGGAGAAAAAAAGGGGGAAAAGAGCCAGGACCCTGGGGAACAGACAACGCTGCACCCCACTTCCCAGCATTCTTCTAGTGAACGTTCAGTCCTTGGAAAACAAGCTGGATGAACTAAGGGCCAGGAGGACTTTTCACAGGGACACCAAGAACTGTAACGTCTTTGTTTTCACAGAGAAATGGCTGGATCCCTCCGTCCCTGACTTGGCCATTGTCCACGACGAACTCTTCATTCACCGCCAGGACAGAACAATGGACTCGGGAAAATGCAGGGGAGGTGGCGTGTGTAATGACCAACAAATGGTGGTGTACTGATGTACAGACAGTTTCGTCGGCGTGCTCTCCTGATCTTGAACATCTTATAATCAGATGCAGACCTTTTTATTTGCCCAGAGAGTTTACAGCAGTATTCTATACTGCTGTTTATATTCCTCCCAACCCTGACACCACACGGGCATTGGACGAACTGTTTGATGTTATTGACCGGCAGGAAACGTTACACCCGGAGGCTGCTTTTATCGTGGCTGGAGACAGGCAGCCAACATGAAGAAAGTTCTGCCGAAGTTCCACCAGCATGTAAACTTTCCAATATGCAGTGAGAACATCCTGGACCATGTTTACACTCCGTACGCACATGCCTACAGAGCCCGCCCCCGACCGGCTTTCGGCAAATCAGATCACTCTGACACGCTCGGTTCAGCACTGGACCGACCAATCAGACAATGCACTGCGTCACTGCTTCAACATCACGGACTGGGAAGTTTTACGAACTGTGGCTGACATCATCATCACAACTACGCTGAGTACGTAACGGACTTCATTCACAAATGCATCGATGACGTTGTACCTCAGGTTAATGTACGGACTTACCTCAACCAGAAGCCGTGGGTTAACGGAGAGGTCCGCGCAGCTCTCAGAGTGTGGACTGCACCTTTTAAATCCGGAGGCCCACAGGAATACAAAACATCCTGGTATGTGCACAGAAAAGCAATGAAAACGGCCAAAGGACAGTACAGAGGAAAGGTGGAATCCTGTTACAGCAACTCCAACACCAGGAACATGTGGAGTGGACTAAAAACCCTCACAGACTATAAGGGAAAGAGCTGCAGAGTGGGGGAGGTAACGGCTTCTCTACCTGAGGAGCTGAACACCTTCTATGCATGCTTTGAAAAACACCTCTCAGGAGCTTTTGCTGGAAGAGGACAGCTGCCCTTCTTCAGATATCTCAGGCTGATGTGTGTAAATACTTCAGAAGAGTAAACACACAGAAAGCTCCTGGACCAAACAATATGCCAGGTCGTGCTCTCAAAGCATGCGCCCACAAGCTGGCAGATGTCTTCACAGACATTTTCAACCTTTCCCTGCTCCAGTCCGCTGTCCCAACATGTTTTAAGAGGACCACCATCATCCCTGTTCCATAGAAAATTAATGTGAGCTGTCTAAATGACTATTGCCCAGTAGCACTCACCTCCATTGCCATGAAGTGCTTTGAGCACACTGTCAAAGCTCACATCACATCTTTACTCCCTGCTTCCCTTGATCCGCTCCAGTTTGCCTACAGGTCTAACAGATCCACAGACGATGCAATATCACTTGCACTTCACATTGCCCTCTCCCACCTGGACCAGAAAAACACATACGTGTGGATGCTGTTCATCGACTATAGCTCCACTTTCAACACCATAATACCATCCAGACTCATCATGAAACTCCAAGACCTGAACATCAGTTCCTCCCTGTGCAGCTGGATCCTGGACTTCCTGACAGACAGACCTCAGGTTGTTCGGCAATATCACCTCTGATATGTCACCTCTGACACCCCAGGGATGTGTGCTCAGCCCCCTGCTGTAAACCCTGTTCACCCTTGACTGCACCGCAAATTTGCAGATGACACCACCATCATCGGCTGCATTTTTGATGAAGATGAGTCGGCATTCAGGGCAGAGGTGAGGGCCCTGACATCATGGTGCCGCGACAACAACCTGCTGCTCAACGTCAGCAAAACCAAGAGCTTATCATGGACTACAGGAGACTGCAGGGAGGAGGCCACACCCCCATCCACATCCAGGGAGCAGAGGTGTAGAGAGCCAGCTGCTTCAGATTCCTGGTCATCAACATCAGCCAGGATCTGAGCTGGTCACACCACATTGGTGTGATCACAAAAGCAGCAAGACAGCGGCTCTTCTTTCTATGGCGCCTAAGAAGGTTTGTCATGGACCCCAGAATACTCACCAACTTCTACCAATGCACCACAGACATCCAGGACCAGTACAGTCAGCACTGTAGGAGGAAACCACAGTGGATCCTCTCTGATTCCAGACATCCAGGACCTCTACAGATAACACTGTAAGAGGAAGACGCAGCAGAACCTCTCTGATCCCAGACATCCAGGACCTGTACAGACAGCACTGTAGGAGGAAGACGCAGTGGATCCTCTCTGATGCCAGGCATCCAGGACCTGTACAGTCAGTGCTGTAGGAGGAAGACGCAGCAGATCCTCTCTGATCCCAGACATCCAGGACCTGTACAGAAAGCACTGTAGGAGTAAGGCGCAGCAGATCCTCTCTGATCCCAGACATCCAGGACCTGTACGGTCAGCGCTGTAGGAGTAAGGCGCAGCAGATCCTCTCTGATCCCAGACATCCAGGACCTGTACAGTCAGTGCTGTAGGAGGAAGACCCAGGGGATCCTGTCTGATCCCAGACATCCAGGACCTGTACAGTCAGTGCTGTAGGAGGAATACCCAGTGGATCCTCTCTGATCCCAGCCACTCCAGCC
>JBBPCY010127445.1:0-16999 GCA_037974405.1 Brachyalestes nurse | reverse complement strand
TTGAACGGAGCGGTGAACCGAGAGAGACGAGTCGACTCCTCCAACTCGACTCCTCGTGCGGTTCACCGAAGCCTTGTTCTCAGTATGAATGGAAAGGAAGCGGTATTTAAGTGTTTATTGGTTTATAATTTTGTGGTAAAGATAAGGTGTCTCCGAACAAAATGGCGCCTCAGAATTTCTCCTCTCCTTCACAGCAAATGAATCGTTATACGAACCGAATCGTGAGTCAAAAATCGCGAAAGGAACCGAATCGTGGGTTTGGTGTGTCGTTACAGCCCAAGTTAGAATACATTAACATTTAATAAATATCGATGGCAGCACAGTTTGTCCAGAAGCTTATTGATATTTTGGTATTGAACAGTCAGGATGTGTTCAATACCTGCTCTCTGTTTCTGTCCACTTTCTGCCAAATTTGCTGTGCAAATTTCCCACTTGTGGGACTAATAAAGGTTTATCAGAAGACATTTACATATCACAGCCCATCATTCATATGTACACAAGTAGCTTGTCATGCTTCAAAATGCTCAATGACACTATGCACATTTTTGTGATTACCTTCCCTTAGCACACCCAATATGACTCTCCATCTAATTAAAAATGCATCAGACTGTGTGATTTCAGCAGTCTTAAAAGACAAATCACACTGTGTCACATGGATCTAACAAACCTTGCTACGACATCTATGTAGATTGTATGGTGGTCTGTACGAGGGTATGTACATGTACAATGATGATGCCTATTGAATTAACAGCACAAGACCATTTGCGCTCTAACATTCGTAGTTTTAATGTGTGCCAAGAAAAAGTAAAAGAAGAGGCAGTCCTGCGTATTTCTTTCGCCTCCATGCTGTTTGTATTTTGTGCGCTAGGTTGTCATTTCATTTCAGATTGCATTTTTACTGGCTAGTCAGTAGATGTAGGCCAAAGCAGCAACCTCTCTTTGAACCTCTCTCCTGTTCAGGAGCCACGATTGTTCCATAATTGTCATCTTTCTTCTGGGATATCCAAAATTGTACAGTGTATACCAGGAATTAGACAACGGCTGGGTGATAACACTATATGTATGTGTATATATGGAAAGACAGATCGATAGATAGATAGATATGTATGTGTGTGTGTGTAAGAAACACAACACACCTTTCTGAGTATTTCACGCTTACATTGCAAAGAGGGCACCTTTGGAAAAGAATCTGAAACGCTGAATAAAAATAATTGCATCCAGAGTTTTTCCACAGCAGTTATTAAATTTGCCACCACTAGCATATTTTTTCTGTGTCAGTATAGATACCATGTCCTGTATAGTGGAAATGTCTTTAAATAATTTGATACTGGAAAAAATCATTTTAGAGCAGTAGAACACATCAGTATTCATGTAGAAACATGTACAGACACATGTAGCAGATTCTCACCACTTCATTTACAGAAGGGAGCATGAAAACTACATGGGGCATTCATTCAGCCTCTTCACCCACTAAGGCCTGCACTGTCAGTCACATGAGTCTGATCAGATTCAACACACAATCTCACAAAATACAGCACCTGAACATCAGTTGCTTAGTACAACCAGAATAGTACTAAGTGAATATACACATGGAAAAGAACGAGCTCACGTCTTCTCAAAGAAAAAAAAGAGCAGTTAAAGTTATCTCAAATAAAATCATGAATTTGAGGGGAAAGGCCAGCTAGCACGTTGCTAGTTAGCTCGACAGACGAATTATCTAAACGTACGAAAACAAACAAAAAAAAAATTAAACGACTTCCCAATAATATGGATCAAACCAACAATTTCACCAAACTACAAGCCAAAATAAAGATTACATTTATGACTAGGACCTCTTTTCAGGTTAGCTAAGCTACATTAGCCTAGCCTTCCACAGTAGCATATATGTTTAGAGTAGCCTGTGTCCTTGACAGCTGTACGTTTGAACCTGATTTGATTTTTCACATTTGGATGCTGAAAAGTAGGAGTTTTAGCACCTGTAGACCTGTTAATGTTATCACAAACAACTCGGTTAACCTAAATACGTGTGTTCAGACTATTAATGTCAAGAAACAGACATCTAAAGCTTCCAAAGTATTCATATCAACATGTTCAAGCCAGTCACTGTACCACGAGAGGTGATTTTTGATCCTTTTTACTGAAGGACGTGTTAATAATAATGCATCACTACACCTCTCACTTCAAATATCTGTCAATACTACTGTACATTTAAAAAATCACAGTGTTAGTCTTTAAAAACTAACAGTGACTTCAGTTTAAAATCCTGAGGGGTGCTGTTTCCAGACACATCGGATATAATGTTATCTTTATTCCAGAATTGCTGAAGCATGAAAGCAGACTAATTTAAGTGGTTAAACCATTTACTATGTAACGAAGTTTTCTGAACCTGAACTGGGGAGAAGTCTGCATATTTTCACTTTCACTAACACTGCCCATTAATGACACACCACGTATTATGTTGTTACCAAATACCAAAATACCAACAAAATATCAGGGTTTTTTGTATATCTGAAGCATAAAGATGCTTGCTAGACTCCACAGAATCTCAATCTGAAGAAAAAGAAATGAGAGAACCAAGAAGCTAACATTGTTCCTGCTAAGACTTACAGGTGTCAATTAAGAGTCTTTAACAGATATTGTGATATTGGTTATGGAAGCATGAATGAAATTCCAATAAAGCCTGTTGCCACACTGGGGCTTATATGGTGACCAAAACTAACTGAGGGTTAAACAAAAGTAAAACGGCCCCTTATAGCGAACACACCACAGCACAGAGTAAACAGTGTGGAATTCTTTCTCTGTATTCAAGCCATTCACCAATTGAAGCAGTGGGAGCAGTGTGTGGAGATGCTCAAGAGTGCCTCAGTGGTACCAATGGCAGTCCATGAGACTCGAACCTACGACCTTCTGATCGCAGGTACAATTCCCTAACCCCCAAGTCCTCATCTGCACCAGGTATCTGGTGTCTAACAGAGAAAATAAATGAAGAAGCTCTCTGGGTCTAGTTCAGCGATGTGAGTTATTTTCGACGGTTAAATGTCTGTTACAGATGGAACGCGTTCTCACCGTGTCCTCGTGCTCCGCCTGCCCCGCGCGCTGGCCCTGCACGGGGCTCGCGCTGCCTTCAGGGGTCTTCCTCTCCCCCGCGCGGCGCTCCCTCGTGCGGCTCCGCTGGTACAGGTAGGCCCCGAGCCCCAGCGCCAGCGGCGCGCCCAGCAGCAGCGCAAGCTGCCAGCGGGACAGACCCCCCACTCCGGGCCGAGCCTCCACCGGCTTAGAGGAGGACATCACTCTCCACCTGCACGACCACCAGACCGACCACCTGCACAAACACCCACACGCGCCCAGACACGAACACACCCGGGGGGAGGAGACACAGCGAGCATTCTGGGATTCTGGAGGACTCTGTAACTACAGCCGGAGCAGCACTGACGGAGCTTCCTACTAATACAAATCTTAAAATAATAATAATAAAAATAATAATAATTATGTTATTCGAAAGCCCTTTGCATTTAGTTTTTGTAATATAGATTTTTTAATGTTTGGCATTTCACTCTATTATTATTATTACTATTATTATTATTATTATTATTATTAGTAGTAGTAGTAGTAGTAGTATATACACTGATAAGCCACTATGTTAGGTAAAGCTAATAAAAAAAAAAACAATAATAATGTAGAGTAAGCTTTTTGAAAGCTCTTTGCATTTGCATAATTTTGATATACTAAAATGCTGATTTTTCATACACTAGGATTTTACATTATTATTATTATTATTGTTGTTGTTGTTGTTGTTGTTGTTGATGTTGTTGTTATTATTATTATTATTAGTAGTAGTAGTAGTAGTAGCAGCAGTAGTAATAGCTACCCGCTTCATCAATGACATGACCCCCATATTATTTGGCTGATAGACTGTTTTTAGCAAAGCAGTGACTCTGACATGGTGTGAGTTTATGAATCTGACGGTGCATAGTCTGTGTTAATCATCCTCTTGTCCTTCATCAGTGGTCAGTTTCTGGACACAGGACACTGTAGGCTAAAATAAAATAACACAGACTGTTCAGCATCAGATGAACTTTCATCAATAACTTTACACCTACAAAGTGGACCAACAGGTTAAATATGTCTAATAAAGTGGACACAGTTTTCTCTCTCTCTCTCTCTCTCTCTCTCTCTCTCTCTCTCTCTCTCTCTCTCTCTCCCTCTCTCTCACTTACACAAATGCATAAAGGTAAAGGTGAAGCGTTCTTTTCATTATTTTAAGCAATATTAGAGTATGAATTTTGTTTTGTAAAGTTCTGTGTCAAAAAAACCTCTGAAAATCTAAATAATTGATGCCCACAAAGCAAGAAAAACAAAGCAAAACTCTTTTAGGAACATTAAGCAGACTCTGGTAGTGCACTGTTGTGCTGTGAGCTTCATAGAATAGTCATCTTTCCTGTGGTAAAAGCAGGACAAATGGGCAGGAGTAAATGACTTTGACGAGGGTGACTGGGTCAGAGACTGTGAGGTATTTCTGGTGTGCAACAGTTAGTACCTTCTAAAAGTGACCCGAGGAAGGACAACCAGTGAACCAATACCAGGGCTGTGGACACCCAAGGTTCAGTGATGCAGGTGGGGTGAGAAGACTATCCTGTCTGGTCTGATCCTACAGAGCTACTGTTACACACATTGTGACAAAGTTAATGCTGGCATCGAGATTGCTGTGCATGGGGCTGTGTACACTGACCCCAGTCCACCTTTCAAAGCACCTACAGTGGGCAAATGAGCATCAGAACTGGATCACAAAGCAATGGGAGAAGGTAACCTGGGATGATCAATCACATTGTCTTGTATATTATATGGGGAGGTAGATGTGCGTGCATCTGATTAAGCATCTGCTGCTAAAGTCTTGTTGCCAGATAAGTTAACACCCATTCAGGGGCCTTGCGGAGTCCATGACACCGTGGATCAGAGCTGTGCTACGCTATAATGCAGAGCATGGTCATCTCAGACATTCCCTCTGAGATACAAAGGAGAAAGACGAAAAGATGATGCCGTGGATGAGCAAAAGGTCAAAGGAAAAAAAGGAACGGGCAACAGCCTGGCGAGGAGCAGAGGAGGCGATACAAACCATACCTTCCCTGCGTTATTATAAGCAATGTGAGATTGCTGGACAATAAGATGGATGAGATCATCACCAACCTACCCCTGGTGAAGGGGCTTCCAGCTCCTGTCAGAACAGAGCGGGAGCGGTCAGATGAGGCCAGTGCAGCCCTGCAGGACTGTCTGAAGACTATGGACTGGGAGGCTTTTTATGAGCCTCGTGGAGAGGACATTGATAACCTCACAAAGTGTGTCACAGAGTACATCACTTCATTATATGCAATATCTTATTACTATAATGTGCAATAATCTTACCATGTGATTGTCACTACTTAAATCAGCATTACATTTATATTACTGATCTCTACTATGTACAATAACATACTCCTAACCACCTTATGTGTTATTAGTAATACACTAAACTGTTTTTTCTGCAGATTTGTATTGGATTTATTTAGATTTTATATTTTATATTGTTTTGTAGTCTCTACGTGTCTGCACAGTCATAACATAAGCAGATTCCTCTAGGATCAATAAAGTTTACTGATTCTGATTAGGCAGGCAGTTTTAATATGACAGCAGATCTATTTTAAGTCCTGAACCAGTGAAGAAACAGGTGCAGATGATTCTAGATGATCACGCAGTGGTCAGTAAACTGGTGGTGCTGAATGCTGAGTGGTTGGAACACCTTTATCTAGGCACCTTGTATCTTTAGACACTTTGTAGCCTGTCACAGTAAAACATTTGTTCCCATTTTCAACTCATAACTCAGAATTTTTTAATCAACACGGTGATTCAAAGCAAAATATTAAGAAATGAGGAAAAGAGGTGTGGGTCAAGACTTTTGTACAGTACATGAACATGCATGTATATGTATATTATTTTGCCAGTGGTCCAAAACTATGATAACGTATTCTTATTTAACATATTTCTTGTCCTTATTATCAAATTCAGGACTCATATTTTCCCAGAATTCCAGAATACTAATTCTGAGGACTCTCAGTTTCCTGGGACAAAATGTTATGTATACAGCTGTATCAATGTTTTGAGGGAAAACAGTGAAGCACTAAATCAAAACAATCATTAAGAGAAATCATGTTGGATTTGCTTTTTCACCACCAGATGGGGCCATGTCCCCACAGACGAAACAGATCTCAAACCTCAGAACCGATTTTTTGGGAGGACTTTTAAATTAAAACTAAACCAAAATAAATGTTTAATATTATGATTTCAGCATGAGAGGATACTTTACTTAAGACAACTGTAATAGAATTAATATAAATCAATCAACAGTTTATTATCAACATTTATATCTAAGAGGACAGACAGTTGTCATTCTTATTATTCTTATTCTTATTAGTTAGATGTTTAATGAATTAAACACAGAAAACGAAAGATTTTTGAGTAGATTTTATTTTAATAAGATTTTAATAAGATTTTAATAAGATTGTAATAAGAGCTGAAGGGGCTCAGAAGCGCCCCCTGGTGGTTAACTGCTGCAGGTCTTACTAGTATCTTTATTTAATTTATTTTTTCGTAAGTTCACTTTTTTGCCTTATCTTTGGGGATTTTAAGTGTCAAGCAGGAGCATAATGACTTCTTGGAAAACCACTGTTATTGTCAGCACATCTCTTCAGGTGATTGTATTGGCGCAGTGACGGTTTGTAGTTTCAAGAAAAGCTAACGATAGTCTTTCATGCTTCGTTTTTTCTCAGAGGATTTGTTTCATCATTGTACTCAAATTTACGTGTCTATAGTGTAGTAACACTCTTGAAGTTACACTGTATGGACAAAAATATTGGGACACCCTTGTTTTACAGAGTTTTGGCTAGACCCCTTACTTCCACTGAAGGGCAATCTTAATGCTTCAGCATACCAAGACATTCTGGACAACACCATGTTTCCAACTTTATGAACACAGTTTGGGGAAGACCCGTTTCTATTCCAGCATGGCTGTGTGCCAGTGTACAAAGCTACCATTAGTGCTTGACCTCATAAATGCTCTGTAGAATGAAATGGCACAAATTCCCACAGAAACACTCCAAAATCTTGTGGAAAGCCTTCCAAGAAGAGTGGAAGCTGTTATAGCTGCAAACAGGGACTTGAATGCAATGTAATTAAAGTCCCTATTGGTGCAATGGTCAGGCGTCCCAATACTTTTATTCACATAGTGTATATTAAACTAAATACTGAAGTATTTATGTGCCTCAGGGGGGTTAATGCCAAATTATTAGTTGGCTGTTTTTGGAAAATCAACTATTCAAGAGTCACTGTGGGATGTTTAGTGAATTTGTCAATTGCTACCAACATGTAAGTGTGTAAACTGTTTGTTTGGAGCTTTGCCTTTGGACGACAATTAGAACCGAACCTGTGTCCGTCAATATAACCCACAGAAACAGCTCTTTCTGATGGGACCATGGGTAGGGGGCACATTTGTTCTTGAGGTAGTATTAGTAGATTTACAACAGGCTCTAAATATTGTTTACATTCTATATGCATCTTTTCACAGAATAATGAAGCTTTGCAGATGCTTCTGGCGCAGCAACATCGACTTCGCTATTCGGACGGTGTCGAACATGGTGCTTTTGTTTTCCCACTCTCAGGTACTTTATGGCCAGAGCCTCTCAGAAGCTACAGAGTAGCACCATTTTATGCTCCTTAATTCCAAAAGCAAGCCACACTCAGTAGGGATTATGAACAGCTGGTGGTCTAGTGGTTAGGGAGTTGCCCCTGTGATCAGAAAGTTGTGGGTTTGAATCCCAGGGCTGATAATGGCAACACTGTGGTACCCTTGCTCAAGGTACTGTGCCCTCTGCTTCATTGGGTGAATGGGTTAAATACAGAGATGAGTGTGTTCACGTATGACAAATGGTCACTTTACTATGTGTGCTGACCCTTGAAACCTTTTAGGCGTCATTAGTTATGGTGGATCATGACTAAACTAACTGACCTCCATGGGAGAAGTGCTGCAGCTCACCTGGTTTCATTACACCAGCAATGTTAAACCCTTTCTTCTGACCAAGAACACACTGCTTCTGTGCTTGGCCAAGGCCTCACTCCTCACCTCTGTGTTGTACAGGCACAGCTTTCATGCTGATCACCCCAGAGGAGTTCCTCGAGAAGGCGGAGAATGCAGAACTTTTTGATAGAATTGAAAAGTTTGTACAGGTCCACAGAAACAGCTTTCTTTTACTTCAGTCTCCAGTGTATGGTATGAGGGAATGGGAGATTGTGTCCACAGTCCAGAAAAGGTGGATAAAACCACAAGGTTATCCTCAGTAAAAACGATATGTTTGTTGTACTGTGCATGTCATATTTTCACATATTGTGATTTATCTACCAGACTTTTTGGCAGTAATCTCAAAATCTTACCGGTCCATTGTAACGCTGATGTTGTCAAGGCAGTGCTGACCATTGCTAAGGTCTGTTTTTTGCACAGTATGCTCACATTGGTTTTATGTGGCTTCATCAAATATTTGATTTGATTTGTGATACTGGTACATTATGTATACAGAGCAAAAATACACACTTGTCAAGTTATCATGCTAGTTTTATTGCCAGGTCATGAATGTTCATGGTGCATGTGTACATTGCAGGCCACCACCAAGCCCCATGTGGACAGCATACGGGATAGGATGACTTTAGCTCGATCTCGCATCATTGAAAGCAGCCCTGTGTGGGAGTTACTAGGTGACACACAGCTGAAACTTCTCCAACAGCCAAAGTGAGCATGTTTGTATGAGGGACATGTAAAAGTTTTCCGCACTTTTATGTTTTTCTTGGAAACGATAAAGACTGGAAGAGTAATAATTGGGCGTGTCTGAGAGTTTCTTGTGATGATGGAAATATTGCATCGCAAAGCAAGGTGAAAACTGTTTTTGAAATTCCTAATAAGTAGCGTTAAAAAGTGCAGAAACATTTTGAATATCCCTCATATAATATAAAACCACACTTTCATATTTTTTATTACTGCTACTATAGAGATTTTCACTTACTGGAATCTATAATATGTATTGTTACATATGTGTTCTGTCAAAAGTGTTTTTTCTTTTATTAGTAGTGCCAGTTTCATTTTGAAGAAATGTAATACATGGGTGAAATGGAAAAAAATGTCAGAACTACATTCTAAATCCATAATAAACGTTACAACTTGACAAGAAATTGCTGGAAAAAGATGTTTCATGTCAGTGTCTCTCCTCTATGATCTCCTCTATTCGGACCACAAGGCTCTCCATCAGGTCATATGTCACAAGTGCGCACTGTAGAACCTACCAAAAACAACCTCTGTCATTTCTTTTGTTTTCAGGCTCAAACACGGTTAAATATTTCATTCACTACATTATAGTCAACCTGTAGGTCAAGATAGACATTTTTTACCATTTGTAGTTAATGGTTTTGGTAATATTTAACATAATTTATCATAGGATGACATTCTTTACTATCATTATTTAATAACTTTGGCCTCTAAAATGCCATCACCATACACCAGCAAAAATATTAACCTTTACTATCATGTTTTACCCCTCTCAGCTCTCATCAAGTGAGAGTGCTCAGCTAGTTCTGAGACCCTCCCATTTGGAAGCATCTCTGTCACGGTACAGAAGAAAAGTGAGATATGGTTTCCTGATTGCTATCAAATTTACCTTGTCTTGTGCCTCTGGTGGCATTCCACTGAACATCTCATTTTTCACAATCATATGTTGGATTGACTTCTTCCCTGAAGCTTCTTTAAATTCTGAAGGGACAAAATAGCATTTTAATGAAAACAATCTTTTTTGTTACTGAAAACTTTGACACAGATAAAAACAAACATAAGTACATATGTATGAGAATAAAGAACACTAGCACTATTAAAAAGAGACTAACAGAACTGTATCAAATTGATCAAAATGATATAAGTGAAAGACTTTCTTACCTTTTGCCTTGATCTTTTTTTCTTCGTGAAGTCTCTTTAGCTCTGTCCCATAGTATGATTTTGACATGCTCAGACACACACGTAGTATTTTTATGTAGCTCTCTGCAATGTCACAAAGGTCTGTCCATATTGCTGTCTGAAAACAGTAAGATTAATCAGTAGATTAACAGATCCTGACTTGTTCAATGTAGGTCTCTATTGATTTATTTTTGTAAAGTAGTCTTACGGATTTCTTTTGATCTTTGAGTAGTAGATATCTCAGAAGATTTAGGGACTCCATGACCCTACAAGACAGAAAAGGTGAAACTATATTGAAAAACAGGCTCGATATAATTTCAGTTTCCAAAGTAGTAACAATCTGGCAATCCAACATTATTGTTTTATTTTTCTTTACTTTACAACATTTAGTCTATGTCTTTTACAGCAAATAGATTATTAGTGTTGATTAGTGGTTCTGACATGGCAGTTTTAAATCAGTTTATGTTGCCCAACACAGGTAGAAAGTTTAAGTAATCAGAGACAGATTATCTAGAGCTGAGTATGTCAGTCACTCAAGTTGATGTTATTTAGGAATGACACCAGATCTGCCCTTAAGCATGGACCTGCCTGCCATATGCTCTGTGTTGCAGGATCAAGGCTATTTTACTAGACTACACTCATCAATAAATGATTGTCAGTGTGGCATGATATCGTGTTAATAAAACATTGTCTCAAAACAGAAGCAGGTGGCATACATGCAGTGCGTGTTCAAGCTTAGGTTACAATTTATGTCGTCTAGATTGTTTTGCAGATGAGCATATCCATTCTGGTAATTCATGTCAACAGCACTTCTAACATTGCACTATAACCCCCAGTAGCTTGATAAATGGGATATTTGTATAATATGTGAAGATACAACACATACACTAACGACAAATTCAGTTCATTACATTTTACAGCTGGTTATCAACAGCCATTTGTTGAACACAGTACAATCCTTATACCTGAATTTCACATGTGAACAAATCACGTTTTGCACATCACACATACAAAACATTTGCAAAAAAAGTTTATTCACATTCACATGTTCACTTGCAAACACATGTTTTTAGACACTTCACACGTGAAATGTGTGAGGCTTTTCTATAAGTGAAGCCAAGAATGATACCTGTCTAAACTTAATGCATTGACTTTTTACAGTGCCACTAATTTACATCTTAAAGAATGACTACATGTTGATACCAAATAAACCTATTTTATTATATGTTATACAAAAAAGTCACCAGCTGTATTAGATATTACAAAAATATGTGAATCACATAAACTGTGAAACAACTATTACCCAAACCAGTAAACGCTTTCAGTGTATTAAAGACATGGTTGTTTTGTTTTAGTTAAAGTTTGCTGTTTTTCTAAACACGCATCAGCATCATGAGCATTCGTCTGTGAAATCAATGGAACTCATGAAGACCTACTTTCAAAAACAGAAGTCAGCTTTCTCACCTGTCCATCCCATGAAGCAAGTCAGTCTCTGGGCCTTGGGGTAGACTTACAGTGTCCCGAAGAAGGGATAGCAATAATGTCCCTTCAAACCAACCATCCCTGTCCTCTGACTACAGAAATAATTACAATATTTGAGACAGAGCAGAAAAGATTCTTCGTCTGCTACAAGTGTTTTCAGCAACAGTAAACCATAAAGATGATACTGATACTGACATTTAAAACTGTAAAAATACTGATCAAACTGTTCAGTGACCTATATGTGATAAGGTCTTACAATAATCATTATTTTAGACAAAAAGAGCCCAATAAAACAAATAGCATTATTTTTATTTACTTATTAAACAACGGGATTCAACAAAGGAAATCTCTGCTTTAAGTAAGTGCTATGACCCGGTGGAGCTGTAATGACTTTAACCAAACATTTACTCATACTGTTGATCATTTTCACATATTGACTTGTCCATTGTTGACAAACGAATGTGAATCTCTAGATTTATGCTGTATATCAGATAATTAGAGTCAAGAAGTTTTAATCAACTAGACAATTAAGGACAAATATGGGTGACCTTTCTTTTTTAAGGAAACAGAGTCTTCACCATCACAGTCTGACTACATGTTTGTGAGAACATGCCATGCCTTGTTCAAAAGAAATTTCAGAGGGTCTTCAGAATTTGGACTTCACCAATCCACTGTTAGGCAGATATTGCGCATTAAAAAAAAAAAAAAGTTCAAATTTTTTCTCACTCTCCCCAGGCGTGCTTATCCAATACTAACCCTCCGAAAGCAGGACGTATAATTCCTGGAGCTGACAAACCCAAGGGTAACAGCTAAAGCATATTTTTATGTGTTGTTTGTTTTTTTGAAAAATATAAAGGGCTCAAACTCTATAGCACTACTATAGTGTATAAACAAAAATCTAAAAAAGTTGTAAATTAAAATGAAGCCATTTGTTTCTGGTGAATAACCTCTGTTTTTTAACTAAGATTCAATTTGGCAATCGACCTTCATTCACTTTGAGAACTTGCTTAACTTTTACAGTTCAGGATTTCTAATTCTAAAGCATCTAAACTATTGTTTGCCCAACCTTGGCTGAATGTTCCACTTGATTCTTGATGTTTTTGAGAATTATACTTTCCACTCCTGCATGTTGACTTGTTCTCATGATGCATCTGAGAAAGTACAAAAAGCAAGACCATGAAACAATCGTATAGAACGAAATAGTAAAAAGGTTGCTTTGATTTAACATTTTGCTAAAACTGAATATCTGTACAGAAAGTATAGATAATCAAAAGAGTACATGCCTAAAAAATTTATGCTTGGATTCTCCATTGAGCTTCTCTATGACAAGCTGGAACACTACAAGAGCTTTTACTCTCTGTAAAGGCAAGGAGGGATTTGTTGCAATATTACAATTATACAGCCAACCTGTGTGCTGACATGTAAGAGTTTTATTTATAAAGTAATATATTAATTTACCACACTCACCAAATGCTGGAAAGGACACTCAGTCATAATTTTAACCAACATCTGTGCCAGAACATAACCACATGTTACTTTCATACAGTTTGAAAGCTCTGGAAACAATATTTTTGCTCAAAAATAGACAATCCTGTGCAATCATTTATAAATCATCATTCAAAAACTCTCGTATAATTCATGCTCTTTATTGAAAAGGGTCATGTCTCTTACCTGGGGAGCACTGTAAAAGGCCCTCAGCTCCAACAGCTGCACCGGAAGGCTGCTATCCTGAACTCTCTCCAAGCTTTTGACATACAAGTCCTTTAGAGACAGAAACAATCACAGCTTAGCAAAGTAATAGACTCATTATAATTATTCAGATTTTTCTAGGGGATGTGTGTGTGGTGTGTGTGTGTGTGTGTGTGTGTGTGTGTGTTTTGTATATTTTGAATATAAAAGATGGGTTAAAATGATTTGTGGTGCAAAAACATGAACCATTACCAATCCTTTCAATATCCACGATTCATCTTTTCTGCAAGAAAGAAAACACAAAATCAAGTTATGAACTTGGTGGCCATCATTATAATGCTGCATAGACTTTTTATTACTGACATACCTGCTCAGCAAAATACTGATGTATTCCATGTTACACTGCAGGACAAAAACAGGGCTGAAAACAAAATTGCAATATGAAACACAATATTATAAGAAGAAGGCATGTAGCACATTAATTAATTTGCTCATAGATGTAATTTCCGTTACAAGCTTCACTAGATACACATGCAAGATCTTTTATTGGCTCTGCTGTCTAGAAGGTCCAATGTCGCATGTAGTAAAGTGGCCCATGCATTAACACACCACACAGTGTGAGCAGTGTGAAATTCTTTCTCTGCATTTAACCCATTCACCGAGTGAAGCAGTGGGCTGCCACCAACTTGGTGCCTGGGGAGCCGTGTGCAGGAACAGTACCTTCCTCAAGGGTACCTCATTGGTGCCACTAGTGGTCTTGGGATTTGAAACCACAACCTTCTTATAGAAATAGATTTTTGCACTTTCTTCAGCAATGAGTAAAGCTAAGAGACTTGGTAAGAGGCTTGTTGCATTTTGTGGAGCCTTGAGATCTTTATGTAACCAACCTAAAGACTGCAGGGAACACTTCCATGGCGATGAGCTGGACAAAGAGCAAGTAAGCCAGACAAGCCCTTGATTCATTTGAGTGTCTGTCGTCTTGCTTCGTAGTGGCCATATATTCTTTCCCTTTCAAAGGATAGTAGAATAGTAGTTTGGGCAGAGGCTCCTGAATAGCTGACAGAATGGCCTTAAAGGAGAAGAAAAAAGATAGAGTGTACATTTTTCAGAGCTACAGTGCTTTTCATGGTGGAAAATAGATGTGCATATGCTCACCATTATCTCTGAGGCAAAGTTCCACAGGGGAGAGTTTTGTGTAGTGTCATCCTCTCTGTCAAGCTGAGCTTCAAGGAGAGGTTCTCTTAGACTTTCCATGCAGCTATAAGCAAATTGCATGCAAGTTTTTAATCAAACTTTGCAAGAAGAAAATTTGTGCTTTTCCTCAGTTAGAATTAACATGTGTATTTAGTGTTATGAAAACATACAATTTGAGGAGCACAGTCTTCAGTCTTCCATCATATCTGGTTGTGACTGGACTCTTAGTGTCTTCACATTTGATTTCCTGTACAAATGGCTGCACAAAGGTCAGCAGTGCAGTGCAGCAGCGACAGAGCCCGTGTTTGTCTTCCTGTTCCTGTTTGTGTGAATATGGCACAGGTAACTTAGAAATCTGTTTCTGCAGAGCACCCAGAACCAGGCCCAAGGAGGGGGCTTTTGAATCACCCAGCCTTGTCAGCACTGTGGGGGGGAGAGTTTGAGACACTTCAGTAGACAGCAGGGGGAGCCACATTCTTTCATTCTCAGTGACTATAACCCATCCAATAATAAATTAGGTTTGGATTGTACATTGGATTGGACTGTACATTTTGTTTATTACAAAGCACATTAAACATTTTATCACAAAAAGAGTTATTTATTGTAAGAAGGTAAAGAATTATCATTTGAAAACCTTTAAGATGGTATCTAATGAATAGTGTGCTAATGTTTATTTTGTATTAAAGGAAGTCAAGACATAATCTTTGAGCCTTGGTAGTATACTTATCATTTTCCAAAAAAGTTATAATTTTACCTACGGCAGATGTCTAATTACCTGGCTGAATATGCTGCATGAGAAGGATGATGGTGTCGGCAATGGCATCGGGATCAGCATCTTCCATTTCTTTCAGCAGAATATCCAGGAGGTTGTTTGCATTGCAGATCTGAAGAAGGCAAAATTTTTGTAGTTTTGCGCTGCTGTCAAACCCCACAACACTATAAATCAATCATGGTTTGATTCATTTGTCTGTCCTCACCTGCACCAGGTAGGAGATAATGTCCTCACAGTGTACACTGTCCCTATCCTTCCTCATAGCCTTTTTAATCAGAGGTCCTAGGAGACCACTACCCATAGACCTCACAATGTCCTGGAAAACAGAGTATCCATCATATTTTAATACTCACTCAACTCTCTTTAATAATCATTCACTTCTCACCATGATTCTCTGCTTATTGCATTACTAAACGTACACTGGACACTGATTTGGCATTTTAAATCATCCTTTCCAGACTCTGATCCATCTGATGTATTTTAAGCTCTGGTTTGAGATGAACGCAATGCAGGTGCTCCTGAGACTCTGTATGCATGAAAGAGGGGAACAGTGCAAGGAACAGGAGATGCAAGGGCACTTAATGGAGTGCTGCTACTGAGGGTTTGCAGTGGAGCGAGAAATCTGACTGATTTTCGACCAAACATTCCCACACCCAAGGGTGAAGAGGCCAGTCAGCTAGGAATTAGAGCAAGGGGATGGTTGTAGAGGCAGCTACTCAAAGAGCACCACTGTCCCCAGTGAATAGAATGATGTCACAAAAATTTGCCTAAGTTGTAACTGTCTGTAACTGTTAGGGACCTGAACCTGGGAAACTAGTCTATTGTTTCTTATTTTGGTATTAAGCTTGATGTGTTGATGCAGTCAAGTTTTACTGGGAACTCGTCCATGAAATAAGACACCCGATTTTGATTTTAAGTATGTAATTTATGCCTTGTTGTGGCATCACTGAGAGTCTCCTGATGATAGGGCCAGATGATTTCACCACTTTGGAGCACCCCTTTGCATTTTATGTAACGTCATGTATTCATGTCTGTATTCACCTGATTTTTCTCCTCTTTGATGAAGTCCAGCAGTTGTGCACTGTCCCCTTGAGCAATGCAGGTGCAACCAATATTCAGAAAGAGTTCATGATCTTCTGGCTTCAGATCTTTTTCTTTGGTTGTTCTCTAAAAAATGAATATGTTTACTATGTAAATAGATTTTACTGACTCACACTATTAATAAGTTTTTCATATTGAAAAAAATCCAACCATCTATAGGACCATGTGTTACATTTCTTTCAGTCACAGCAATATGCTAACACATTAAATGATTAAAATCTAAATGTGTTGATAGTTGAATATATTGAATACAGATACCTTCTTACCTTCTCAGACTACCACTATTTCAATACTATCTCATGTGTTTAGATGGTTTTCTGATCACTCACCCATCTTTGGATTACATCATCCAGTTGATTCGCCGCCATTGCCAAGTGTCTGTCTTGCTACAATGCGCCCTCAATATAGCCTCAATCAGGTCTGGATTACTTGGTAGTCCTTTTTGCCCAGGATCAAGGTGCCATTTTCAATTATATATATACATATACAAAAGAAAGTGTAGCTAGGTTTATTGTTGAGACCGAGAACACTAGCATGGAATGATCTGACAGGAGACCTTTGTAAACCTCTTAGTAGGCACTGTGCTTGAGTGAATGCTAATAGGATTACACCAGAGCAATCTGACATGGACTCAGACAGGACACACATTTCTTGAACAGTTCAGAGAAGAGTCATTCAAACTCATTCAAACTCAGTCATTTTTGTGTTTATCTAAATACATATGTATGTATTTATTTATTTAT
>JBBPCY010127435.1:0-17001 GCA_037974405.1 Brachyalestes nurse | reverse complement strand
AGGGTAGAGCGACATCCATCACACCAGCAGAGAGAGAGAGAGAGAGAGAGAGAGAGAGACAGAGAGAGACAGAGAGAGACAGACAGACAGGAAGAGAGATTACATTAAATATGGGTTAAATACGTAAAACCCAACAGACATTTATTTTCACATTTCATTAGGTTAAATTGAAAAGATCACTCCCTATCAGTACATAGATTACACAGTTCACTCTACTCCTGTTATTTTGTTGTATGTAGTTTATTTGTAGCTTTTTAAAATTCATTTATTTATTTTTGGTATATACAAACAACAACAATTGACAAGCACAATTATTTTTGATGAAATATATTTCTGAAGATAAATATCAACTAAAAGTAAATAAAAAAAAAAAAGAATAAACATGAGCATAAACGATCAAATCTTCTCAGACGTGTGTTTCAGGGAAAAGGCTTCACTGAAATAAGAGCTGGAGGTTCTTTAAACGTTAAGGGGATTGTCACACCTGCACAGCTCAATAACGGAACCAAGGAGGGAAAGGTTCTTCCTCTTATGTAAACAGCACAATCTGTCCCTTCCCACCTGTCGCCCTTCCCCAGCTGAAGGCGGGAGAAACCTGACTGTTAGAACCCAGAAGACTGTAACATACAGTAGAGACTGTTTTACAGAGACTCCTTCAGTAAAGAGTCCTGGCCCAGGAACCCCAGCTCAGGATTTTTCAAACAAAAATCTGCAGACACAGGTATGACTCGAACCTAAATGTATATAGAACATGCATTTTTATTATATAATTGTATATAATGTGTGTGTATGTGTGTGTAGACATACATATACATCCACACCTATGTATCCCATGTTTTTATATATATATATAAAAATATATCTCTATCTCTATTTCAACATGGGATAGGTAGCTGTGGATGTATATGTATGTCTACACACACACATGTATGTGTTGTGTACACACACACACACCACATCATATTATGCTGTTGTTAAAATGTGACCAAATGTGACGTCTTGATTAACAGACACAGACACATTAACTGTATCTCATTAATCCTCCTCCTTCATTGTAGGACTGCAGGATGGTTCATGTTTGTGAGGTCACAGTGGAGGTGTTTAAACCCCACACAGTCTGAACTCAGTTTTGGTTAAACCAGTTGCTCTCACCTCACTATCTATTTAGAGCTGCAGGCATGGAGTGCCAAAGCATGAAGTGTGTGTGTGTGTTTGTGGGTGTGTGTGTGTAGGGAGTGTAAAGGAATGAGTAATTGTGACGAATGAATTGAGAGATGATGCACACTTGGACGCAGCGGATCTGCACGTCCCACTTATTCCACTTTTAGGCAGCACAGCTCCATCACTGACCCCCAGACGCTGCAGAGAAAACCAGGAGGATCTTTAAGTGTTTCGGTGTGGAGGAGGTTTGCTTGTACAAAAGATTTCTCTGATGAGTTGCTCCCAGTTCAGATCAGATGTGAGAACCCTAGCCTCAAAAAATACACCATATACGGCACTGTGCAAAAGTCTTGATCCCCTCCCATTTCTTTATATTTTGGAGGCTGCGTTCCTAAACTCACTGGCCATTTTATCAGAAACACCTACATTACAGATGCATTATTTCCGTTTATAATTACCATAGTACATCCGCACAATGTACCCCCCCCAGACGCATACAAGAACATTACGAATAAAACAATTTAGAAGCATTAAAACCCTCACAAACCAATTAACAAGATAAACACAGAAATAAAAGAACTCTGAAGAAAATGTAAAAGCATTAAAAATATATATACAAATATTTATATAGAGCTGAACAAAGCTGGGACCACTTATAGGTTTACTGATAATTAACAATGATGGCTATTAATGGAACTTATTGATTGATTGGTTGATTGGTTGGTTGCTTGGCGGTTTAACTGGTTGTTTGATTGGTTGGTTGATTGTAAACATGACCATTCCGCCCTCTCATGCGAAGGCACCAAGAACAAACAGAACCAAAATAGAACAGCTGCCTGAATCTCTAAAAACTCTAAAGTCATTTAATATAGCTGCTCTGGTTCTAAGGTGGTTCCAAAAGTGCCACCAAACAAATAATATCTGGTCATTGGTGGTTCTACAGTGGCCCCCTTACACTGATGGGGAAGCACTTGGGCTTCAGTCTGTGCTTGTAAAGTGGAGCATCGTGGTGTTTCCGATAAAGTGGCCAGTGAGCTTGAGTCCAGGGTCAGGTCCACCTGTCTCCGTCTGAAAACCACGCTGGAAAGGTATGGAACGCTGGGAGGGGGAACCGGCGGAGTGGGAAAGGAATGTTCACCACAGGCCGGTCCGACCCCGTGACCCGTGCACTCTCTCTCTGCTCTGTTGTTTCAGCTGGACTTCAGAGGAGAACCGCATCTCCGCCTCGCCTGATTCTCGGGTCCCTGACGGATGCATTTGTTTCTTAAAGTCCACCTGCTCTGTCTCTCCGGAACCTCTGGCTCTCCGAAAGAGCGCAGGCCGAAACGTTCCGGCCTACAGGACGGAAAAACCTAGAGATGCGCAATGATATCACGATTGTATCGGTACTGCAAGAAAATAAATAAATAATGTTTACCTTTTTATGTACTACTGGGGTCATTTGAGTATCTAAAACCAATTCAAACCTACTTGCATTAGTCAGTAGCTTATCTAGAACCAAAAGTTTACACTGTGGCTCTATAGTCAGTATAGTAATCTAGAACCAAATGAAACCTGCTCACACTATAGCTCTACAGTGACAGAATTAGAACTGCCAAAAACCTGCTAATGTTATTACTCTACAGTCAGTGACATATCTAGAACTGACTGAAACCTGCTTTCACTGCGGCGCCACAGTCAGTGATGTATCTAGAACTGACTGAAACCTGCTTACATTGCTTTTCTACAGTCAGTGATATATCTAGAACTCACTGAAATCTGCTTATACTACAACTCTACAGTCAGTGACATATCTAGAACCAACTGAAATCTGCTTACACTACAGCTCTACAGTCAGTGATATATCTAGAACCAACTGAAATCTGCTTACACTACAGCTCTACAGTCAGTGATGTATCTAGAACTGACTGGAACCTGCTTACATTGCTTTTCTACAGTCAGTGACATATCTAGAACAGAATGAAATCTCCTTATACTACGGCTCTACAGTCACTGATGTATCTTGAACCGACCCAAAAAATACTTGCTAATCATCTCCAAGCAATATTTTACCTGGATTTTATCCTTAGAATATCAGGAAATGCTTCACAAAACACATCAAATATCATGTTTTTTTCATGATATTAATGGATTCTACAACAGATCAGTTATTTGATTTCTAAATTCTTTGTTAATATGTTTCTAGATGTGTGTGCACTGCTCAGCCCTCCAGTCAGTGTTTCCTGGGCTGCAGCTCTCTCTCTGGCAGGACTCGATTAGACTGCGATGAGACGGACGCTCACTCAGCAGAAGAAAGATTCGTCCTGAATTAGCGCTGGGGTTCAGCCAGACACACTGCAGTGGACGACTAACTCAAAGAGTCTTCATGTCCCTCAGTGTTGCCAAGTTTTCCCTCCACCATCTGAAAGCCTGTGAAGCTCCAGTGAAACAGCTTCTGGGTCACAGTGTGTTTACCTCCTCTATGAAACACCAAATTTTCAACATTTATAATCCGGTGAGTGTAAACAGAGTGAGTTTGGTGTGAAACGGTTCATTGTAGAGTCTCTGGTTTCTTCACAGTGTTGGTGAATGGAACCAGACGTCTCCAACACAAATCCAGCCGGTTTAATCACTATCAACCCCCAGTGAAGCTCCACTTGTCTCTGAGTGTTTATATGGATGCTGATGATGGTAAAATAGTGGAGAATCTGACAAAAAACAAATCCAGTTATCTTCAGGAACTAGCTATTTTGCCTCATGACGCCCTGCTTGTATCCCTTCACCATGAATGGGTTTAGTTTTAGGACCAAAAGCTTCTCAAAACTCACAACATCTCAGGCACAACCATAACCATTTCATGGAATAACTTTCTCTGATAAGCTTTTAGAGGTTTCAGACATCTGGTTCCGTTCACCTCCACTGTGAACAGTTCAATGAGAGAAAGATGCTTTGTTATGACAGTGACAATGCATTGTTACCCTGCAGGTTCCTTTAGAAGGATTAGCCAAAACCTGCCAGGCTGACCAGGTGAGAAACTCAAGCCTGTTCAGAAACAGGCGACACACCTTCAGCCGCAGTGACGATGTCACCCTGAAAGCATTACCATCATTCACGAAGCGCCGTGCACGCCTCTCTGAGGTATGTGGCTGGAGGAGAACATCAGGCCGGCAGATTTAGAGCACCATCAGCTCCACTGAAGAAGATTAAGCGTCCAAAAGTATATGGACACCAGGATTTCTTTCAAAAGCAAGGGTATAAATAAAGAGAGTTCTGCTGCAATAACATCTACTCTTCTGGGAGGGCCATTAGATGTTGGAGAAGGTCTGACTGAACAAGGGCATTAGTGAGGTCAGGTACTGACGCTGGAACATTGCTGTGAGAGTATGATTGCAGCCTGAGAGCAGGTGCTGATGCTAGTTATCCCAAAGGTTCTGGATGGCGCCTGAGATATATTTAAATGACTTAGTTTTATGATTTGAAAATGGTCTGTGTTTGTATGGGGGGAGTAAACATAGCGTTTGAAACATCATTTACAGACTTTTGATCGCAAAAAAGTGATGATATGCACCCTTTAATTTTGTGAAAGGCATTGCAATCGCAATATACAGCAGTACAATGGCAACGTGATATTTTGTCAACAGGCAGATCTGATTTCGTGTGTTTTTTTGTCGGTTCTAGATGTCTGAACTTAAAAAAAACCTCCATCTTAACGGTGGAGCCTGTTAGCCCGTTAGCTAACATGGTTACTCAAGTGCCACTCCCTGTTCATGTTCTAGCTAATAAAGGCAGTACAGCACAATGTTTCTGCAGGCTCTAGAGGTGACGGTTAGGTTCAGGACCTGGGATCGATAATGCGACCCTCTACTAGTTTACATGTGTCGTTACTATGGCAACCACCGTAGCCACACAAACAACCGCACTGATCAGGTTTAGGCAAACCTGAACTAAAAAAAAAAATAAAGGCTAAAAATCTCTGATTTCTGAAAGAAACATGATGTGCCCTGCAGTGCCATCAGGGCTTAAAGATCAGGGAGGCGTTCCCAACAAGCCGAGTGAAAAAGCAGCGTACAGGAATGCGCCGTCCCCTGCGCAAATGCACAAGTATGAGAGATCATGACTCGAGGCTTATTCCGGCCCTCCGCTGGGAGTCGGCCCTCAGTAGGTTGCTGTACTACTTTTTTCTTCTCTCTTCCAAAAAAAAGACAGTAAATCACTATTCTATATATAGTCAAGTATGACAAAAAGTCTCAGGCTAATGCTTGCACATCCGCCAGCATGAAGAAACGGCCCGTACTCTAACACAGCAACACTAATGCACTTATTCCATCACACCACAAATGCAGTAATGCAGGCAGTGTGGCGTTTTAAATAATCCAGTTGTGAGAGCTTCATTAATGTCTACAGTCCAACAAAAGCTACTAAAGGGGAAATACACAATTTGAACATTTCTTTAATTAAATGCTAAACAATGTGCTATGGAGTCACAGTGGAGGTCTGCCTCCAAAAGCTCCTCACAGAAAGTTATTCTATAAAATGGTTATGGTTGTGCCCCGAAGTTTGGAGAGTTTGGAGAGTTTGGAGAAGCTTTTGGTCCAAAAACTAAACCCATTCATGGTGGAGGGATACATGCAGGGTGCTGTGAGGCCAAATACTCCCAAAAATGATTTAGTTCAGAATCTCCATTATTTTACCATCATCAACATCCATATACACACTCAGAGACACGTGGAGCTTCACTGGGGGTCGATAGAGAATTAAAGGGCAGTATGTGTTGGAGACGTCTGGTATACCCCCATATATATACATCCATCTATCCATCTATCCATATATATAAACAGAAGTTGGATTCTGTATTTGTTTCCGTTCTACATTAAACAGAGCAGCAGTTACTGGATTCCACCTTAAATAGAGCACCAGCTACTGGTTTCCAGTCTAAATAGAGCAGCAGATCTGTTTAAGGTGGAAACCAGTAACTGGTGGTGTGTTTAAGGAGGAAACCAGTAACTGCTGGTGTGTTTAAGGTGGAAACCAGTAACCGCTGGTGTGTTTAAGGTGGAAACCAGTAGCTGCTGGTGTGTTTAAGGTGGAAACCAGTAACCGCTGGTGTGTTTAAGGTGGAAACCAGTAGCCGCTGGTGTGTTTAAGGTGGAAACCAGTAGCCGCTGGTGTGTTTAAGGTGGTCCGGACTCACCGTGTCCGATGACGGGGGTCCTGACTCTGCTGAAGTGCGAGTGTTCCATTTCGGCTGCGCGTGTCCCCCCGTCTCGCCTCGCGCTGCTGTTATCCTGACTTCGCGCGCGCGTGTCCTCGCGACAAGCCCCGGGACGCCTCGCGCTCTGCGGGTTCTCACGCGCTGAGTGAGGGCGCGCGGACTCGGGAACGCGCTTCGGACGCGGCTTCGCGCGCCATTGGCCGAGGGTGGTGACGTCACGCGCACCCTCCCCTCCCAAAAACAAACCGCACATGGAGGCACGCGCCTCACAACAAACAAAGCCTGCTTTAAAGGGCCCATATCAAGGAAAACTGACTTTTGTGTCATTACTGTTGATGTTGTTGTTACTATTATTATTATTATTATGATAATAATTACAATAACGAGTAATACTGGTTATTATTATTATTATTATTATTATTGCTTTCGCTGTGATGTCACAAAAATGAATGCAAAAAGCAAAAACCTGTTCAGGCTCCATTAAAGGGCCTATATCAGGGGCTTTTATTTATAAAGGGACTTTTGTTTATTATTATTATCACCCATTACTGTTGTTGTTGATGTTGTTACTATTATTATGATGATAATAATTACAATAACGAGTATTACTAGTCATTATTATTATTATTATTATTATTATTATTATTATGAGTCTGATTTCGCTGTGATTTCACAAAAACCTGTTCAGGCTCCATTAAAGGGCCTATACCTCACCAGTTTAATTCTGTTTTTTCCAGCTCCATTTGTGTGGTTTTATGCAAGAAACCAATCATCATTCATTTTGAACCCCTTGAAAATGAAACACTGAATTTGCACGTGAAAAATCTGTGTAAATATAATTTTACTGTAAGACTGATGAGCTGTTCTGGTTGGCTGCCCTCAGTCGAGAAGTAGGGCAGAGCCGTTCCTTATCACAGTGTGGACTGCAATGGACTGGGTGGATAGATATCTACTGAAATGGGTTTATTTTCGTGACATCACAAATGCTTTTTAACTGTGTGTTTTATTTAAACAGGTTTAGTAGTTTTATATATATTATATAGTATTATATAGTTTTATCTCTGATCTTAATTATTTTAGCCAGTATGATGTAGTGTCATATAAATAACACTATAGCATGTAATATATATATAAACAGCAACATATATGAATTCATGTATAATATAATATCATATAATAAACACACACACACACACATGTTCACTGTTGAGGAGCGGCAGTTCTTTATTCCAGCTGCAATCAAATATAGTCGACTCCTCAGATTCTTTTTTTTTTTTTCACGGCCAGAATTTAAAGTGCAGAATCATAACTTTTTTCACAGCTTGAGTAAAAATATTAAATTAAGAGAAGAAAGAATGAAAAAAAAAACCAACCAGACAGTGGAGATGTGGAGAAATAGTCTATAAATACAGAGAAGAAGAGAAGGAGGTCTCATCTCAGCACATCAGCAACGATAGAAAAATCAAATCAGTAAATCATTTCCAAAAGCGCGGCGAGTCGTTGGCAAGGCTAGCATCAAACAAAGGCACAGCAATGTTCAGAGGTAAAAACGATCCTTTGCAAAGAGGGACTGCCAGGCATTCGCACACGGGACAGATCGCCATGCTTACGACTGGTTACCAGGGCGACGGGAAAGAAGTGAAAGCACATCCAAGATCCATGACCCAAATACACTGTACACACTGCACATCCATCCCTCCATCCCTCCATCCATCCCTCCATCCATCCATTCCTCAATCCATCCATTCCCTAATCCTAACCAGGGTGAGGGGGGGGGGGGGCTATCCCAGTGCTCACAGTCCAAAAGGTGAAGAGACACCCTGGACAGGTCAACACACACACACACACACACACACACACACACACACACCTAGTGGTAGTTCATCATCTCTAGTCCACCTGACGTTCAGGTCTCTGGACTGTGGGAGGAAACTGGAGAACCCGGTGGAGAATGTGTGCACTCACACTAAAAGAACCCTGGGATTCAAACCCAAGACCTTCTCAGGAACGACAAGTGGAATTCTGACATCCGGCCGACCTTCCTAAAAAAAGTGCCGCGACTGGGACGATAAGTGCTCTTTAATGAGTGTCAGACGAACGAGACATGATGAAGCGGTCGCTACGAAACAGAACTTCTTTTACAAAGGATCTTCTTCAGGCAGCAGACAGGCCTCGGGCTCCGACCCCTGGGCAGCAAACCGGGAGACGCTTCGCAATTAAGTGCTGAAATAACGAGGAAATATCGTGACAAAACAGCGTCTAAAAAATCTGACTTTAAAGGAGGAGAAAAAATGTAAATGTCAATGTAACATGACTGTATGAAATTTCATATCTTTTTAAAAAAACTAGGACTGTCAAATGTAACCTGATCATTTTTTACGCAGTTTTAACCCTTGTCCCAGGCTGAAGCTCTGCTGCAGCACGTCACACACCCTCATGCTCAAATAGAGCTTTTCAACAGCTTTTAAAGTCCTGTAATATCTATATCTACAGATATTATATCATCTATATTTATAGCTATGCTTTATAAATGGAAATTGATTTTTTGGGTCAAATTTGAGCAATCATGTGAAATCATGTGATTAATCATAATGACCCACACAAAAATGATTATTTGTAATTACACCGGCGTCATTAATCACTGATTATATTTGTTTGACAGCCCTAGTAAAAACAAAAAAAAAAGAGGTTTGACATGAATTAATTTGTAAATCTATGTTGGTTTATGTAATTAGCAGTTCAACACACTTCGGCTGCATGTTCCTGATTCAGAAAAATATGGCTTTCAAATACAGCCCTTCACCTACATCAAATATGATCGGTGGACTTTAAAATATGCAAATGCAACAGGCATAAAACCCCCAGGACACGGCAGACGGGACAAAGCAGATGGGACACAGAGTAAAATTCTAAGACAGGAGATAAGATTGGGAAGGAGTGTACGATAACTCCCTGCCTTGCCCTGCCCCACCCCGGCCCATCCCGCCCCATCCTGCCCTGCCCCGTCCCGGCTCATCCCGCCCTGCCCCTCCCGTCCTGTCCCGCCCCGTCCCGCCCTCACACACAGGAGTTTAGGCAGCAGCTAAAGCTAGTGGTCTGAAGGCCTCAGGTTCGGTTTGCCACCCAGAGGAACGGCTCTTCCCGGGACGTCCTAACAAAGGCTCCATCAGTGACTTGCATTCGGATAAGAATCAGCGCAGCGTCGTTCCCACCAAACCGGAAGGAAAACAAAAGGCGGCCACTTTTTTTTTTTTTTTTGCTCTTTCTCCGCCCACTTATTTTTTATCAATTAGTGCAAATTAAATCATTTATACAAAAACGAAAACAGCTGTTCTGTACAAAGTGAGAGATGCTGTGATTTCCCATCCCTTTCATTTTCTTTTTTTTTTATCTCTTGGCCCGTTACTGCAATCCGTACTTACTTAATGTGGAATAACGATGTTTGCTTGACTACGAGGAACTAACACCTAAAGGACGTCCATCCCCAGCAGAAGAGGACGGAGAAGTTACAGAGAGAGAGAGCTGTGTACACGCACATATTTACAACCAGCAGCTGGGTGTAAACAGCAGGTCCCCCACAGGGAGCCGCACACAGTAGTGAGATACAGAGATACAGACACTGGGGCTCTGCTTTGCTCTGGAAAGGAATATTCCGGTGTTTTCCCACCTAATCTCACTTCAGACAATCATCACAATAACTTTCTCTGCATTCAGAAACCCAAATGATGCATTTACACCGTACGATCTGAATTAAATGCCCCGTAAGGAGAGACACACAGATAACAAAAACCCACTGGAGATTCAGCCATGTGTGCAGAACTGTATAAATGACACACTGGGCACTCTTTGGGTGGAATTGTATAACTTACATAGCGCCCCCTAGATGAAGTAGGGAGCCATTTCAGATTCAGACAGATGTGTTATCAACAGCTTAGTTGTTGCAGTTTTGTGTTCTGCAACAAAATTAGTATCCACAGTAATTTGGACCCTGCAGATGCAGCAGATGGGGGTCAGGCTGAAAAACACCGGACTATTACTTTAACTGTCCTCTAGGTGGCAGTAGCTCTGGACTCCTTGCTCAGTTTCCAGACTGTTTTTGAGTTTTAGGAGAGGCAGCATTGAATTTATCATTTTTGATAAGCCTACATTAAAAAAAAAAAATAAACAAGCTACTTTTTGCCTTGTTTGCTATATAATTATGGCTTACTATTGTATGTTTTATCTGTATTTACACTGAAATCGAGTAAAATCAACGCAGCAAATCTCCAAAACGGACTGTGTGACAAGAACAAACAGTGAAAACACTTGTTTTGAATGATTTTGTAACAGCTGGTAATATAACACCTCCGAACTTATAACAGCTCAGCAATGTGCCCATATAAGGACTTCCGGCTGGTTGCAGCAGGTTTACTCTATGAGAACATCAGCAAAATGTAACAACAATATTCCAAATCCAACACATTTTGTACAAATGATTTGTTAAGGAATCGAAATAAAATGCAGAAAGCTCCACCAGGTTTGAGTAGCTGGTGTTGGTGTTTAATAGTGTTTAAGTTGCTAAGAAGTTTAACGAGATGTCTGATGTTTGAAGCATTTTTCCATATTTCAACCCCTTAATAACCTCACAGTTTGGAGGTTCCAGTTAAAAATGCACACAGGACAAAATGTATCGGCTTTGAAACACGTCTGCGAGGGAATTTCTGGAAAGTTTTTCCAGCCGATCACAGAACGATGCACAAATCGAGAGGTCTGGTGCCTCCTGTGGGGAAAGAAGGTACAGAACTACGCCACCTGCTGGCTGTGTTTAAAACAAAGTTACAAGAATTCATTTCGCCATTGGGAAATTTTTGATTCCGGATTAAAAATCACACAAAAATGTTGCGTTGTGATCGTACGAGCACAATTACGAATATAATATAACAGTAGAATGTTTCACTAGGCCATCATACTGACGATTAAAGCATATTTAAGCTAAAAACCAGCAGCTCGAGGCTTGGGCTGTTTTTTGGGCTGTACAACAGTGATCGTCTGCATAACAGACTTGGGAAAATGTTGTTAAAAGGTATATTTTTGACCATTTAATCGCATGACGCACTGACAGTGTCAAATATAACTGTGCATCTCCTGCATTTCTCTACGTTCTGAACGCAAACAGCAGGGGGCGACTTTCCTCCACCTACTGAGGAGTGGTTGAGCATGTGCACCGCACCTGACTATCGCAAAATTTCTGCCCCCTACTGGACAGAAAATAAAGTTACGAGCCTGCTGCATCTCCCCTCCTGTGTCCAGAAGATCAGGAAGGGTCTCAGGGTCTGCTGTGGTCCTTCACTTCAGCACACAGCCCAATAAAAATATGGCAATGTCATAACAGTATACAAAATAATGTCTGTACATATACAATATCTAAAACATTTACAGTATGTGACATAATTAGCTATATTTACATCGTTTTCGGGTCTCACCTGCGGACAGGTAAGAAGGTGAATGAGTGAAATGTACCGAACTGGGACAAGCGTACCTTGAGGATGGGACTTTGGGAGGCCTCGTAGGGATTGTGACGCTTGCCAAGGGTAAAACGATTAGCAGGGAGAGAAGAAAACAGCATCTACAAACATGCACTACTATTTCTCTCACGTTGGATGTGTATATTACAACCCCCCTCCAACCCCAAGCGCCCATAGCAGTTCGAAGCCACACGATTTAGCAAGAAAAGTCAGATCAGGCTAGGCTGAGGAACACCTGTAAACATCTCACACACAGAAAAAAAAACTCCAAAGAGGCAGCCTGGATCCGAGCATGTTGGCGAATCACAAGGAGCTGGATTTGATTCAAGTCACACCGACGGAAGATCCTGGGAACAGTGATCAGACGCTGAGGAGGCTAAAGCGATGGAGGAGGTTTCAGGGAAAGGTGGATGCGTCGCTTCAAAAAAACCAACCCCACCTAGAGTCCAGCCAAAAACTTCTCCTGGACCTCCTGTCACGGGCAGAACCTTTGGAGTAGGACGGCGCCGTGGCTCGGTGCCAACGCCCACAAGCCCGCAGCCTTCAGCCAGCAGGGTCTGAACATAAACACCATCTGCTCCGGCCCTGACCGGACGCTACTCGGGCTGCTCTCGGTGAGTGGGCAGCCTGTTCTCGCCGGGCGGGTGCTTCTGCCAGAAGTCTCGGTGGACATGCTCCAGCTCCGAGACCAGCGGGAAACGCATCTCCAAGTGCATCTTTAGGTTGTCCAGCCATTCCTCCAGCTTGGCAAAAGAAGGCCTGCAAGAGTAAAGCAAAGTCAGTAACCGGGTTTGGGACTCTTTACAAATACACAATAGTACAGTACCACCATTCATTTCTTCACATTTGGCTTCAAAAGAACTAGACATCTTTAATGTAGTCAAGTCTCACAGTGGCCTAGTGGTTAGGGGGTTACACCTGCGATCAGAAGGTCGTAGGTTTGAATCCCAGGAATGCCAGTGACCCTACTGAGGTATCCTTGAGCAAGGTACCATCCCCACACACTGCTACCTGGGCGCTGTGTAACTGGCTCTGTTCACACTGTGTTCTGTGCTATGGTGTATTCACATGTGACTATAAGGGGCCACTTGACTTTAGTTCTCCAGGCTTCCTGAAGGACTTTCAATGACTCATTTCCAGTCCAGTCCCTGAACCTGACCAGTTTCAGAGGAATTCCAGATTCCAGATGATCAGGCGGTGATCAGTATTGTAGGTCACAGCTAAACTGCAGGTTTGAGGAAGCCTACGGGGTTCTCTCAGGCAGAGGACGTCTTACTGATGTTCCCATAGCTTTTGAAGTAGCTGCAGTGGAGATGTGGGGTAAAGAATACAGTGATGACACATTTCAACATCTCACCGTTTCTCAGCATCCAGGTCACAGCACAGGACAGCCATCGGGAAGTAGGAGGAGGGGCAGTCCGGAGGATAGTAGTGTTCCAGGAAACCCTTCACATTGAGGCCAAAGTCCATGGCTCGGGGCAAGTAGTCCGGGTCAGCATTCACTCTGCCTATTATCTGTGGAAGGAGCAATGAATCCCATTGGAAATGATCTGGAACAAGGTTTACTTAATTCATAACAGTTTAAACATACATGGATAAAAGTGCGGGTTGCGTTTGTACCCAAAGCAACTCAAATAACTCAAATAAAAATAAACTGTAACGAAATTATTGATCCATTTCTATTTTTTGGCATAAAACTAAAGATGTTTTACACTTACAGTCAGTAAATCTGGGGCAGTTTTCATTTGTCCAAGAGGTGGGTATTAAGGACTGATTTTAGACTGAGACCTTTTAATAAACAGTCAAAACAATCAAAAAAGTCCCGGAGCTCCGAGTTGAAGAGGAGCCTTAAACTTGACCAGAGCACTGCAGCAGAACTTCAGCTTAATACTGTACTTTTGCCTCATAGCTCCAGAACAAATTGGAGGCACCAAACATGTCCAATTGATTACTTTTGAAGGGGGCCCTGTACATTCACTGTTTTTGCAGAACTCTTCCTTTAAATTGCACCTGCAGGTTCTAGTCTACATACAAACCACAGACACCTCAGTAATGTCCAAACTGTGGCAACCACTTGGTTACTCACATCCTCTTTACACTGAAACTCATCCAGCAAGAGACACTGACGGAGAGAGAGAGAGAAAACGGAGAGAGAGAACAGAGAGAGAGAACAGAGAGAAAGAACAGAGAGAGAACAGAGAGAAAGAGAGAGAGGGAGAATAGAGAGAGAGAAAGAACAGAGAGAGAACAGAGAGAAAAAGAGAGAAGGAGAACAGAGAGAGAGAAAGAGAGAGAGGGAGAACAGAGAGAGAAACTGAAAAAGTGAGAGAGAGGAAGATGGAGAGAGAGAGAGCGAGAGAAAGAGAACAGGGAGAACACAGAGAGAGAGATAGCGAAAGAGGACAGGGAGAGAACAGAGAGAAAGAGAGAGAGGGAGAATAGAGAGAGAGAGAAAGAGAGAGAAGGAGAATAGAGAGAGAGAAAGAGAGAGAAGGAGAATAGAGAGAGAAAGAGAGAGAAGGAGAATAGAGAGAGAAAGAGAGAGAAGGAGAATAGAGAGAGAGAAAGTGAGAGAGGGAGAATAGAGAGAGAGAAAGAGAGAGAAGGAGAATAGAGAGAGAGAAAGTGAGAGAGGGAGAACAGAGAGAGAGAGAGAGCAGAGAGAGAGAAGGAGAATAGAGAGAGAGAAAGAGAGAGAGGGAGAATAGAGAGAGAGAAAGTGAGAGAGGGAAAGAAATGCTATTTTGGACGTTAATAGAGAGCCGAGTCTGTAATTATTCCCGCTGTTCGGTTCCGGAGGACTCACCTCACACATCATGATGCCGAAGGAAAAGATGTCCACCTTCTCATCGTAGCTTTTTCCTGCGAATGTAAAAAATAACATTTTTACAAAATAAACAGTTCCGAAAAACATACATTTATTTCTAAATGTATAATTAATAACTGCAACAGATAAAACGCCATTTCGAGCACCATTTCGTCTGATATAAAATATCGCCCTCGTTCACACCTGGATGGTCTGATCTCCAGTGGACAGATCTGAGATCAGGTACAGATGTGACTTACTTAAATATCTTATTGGAAATATGGCAGACTGGGCACGGGAAGGGCATCACTGCCCCCTGCTGGTTAAAAACAATAATGACAACAACAACTCAAGACCCCTGAACTGATCAGCTCCTGTCCAGTTGGGATCAGTGACAGGTTCCTGAATTACGGCTTCACTAAAACGAGTGGAGAAACTGTGCAGGTTCTATTCTTTCCCCCAGACCACATCAGAGCGTGAGAAGAAGAAATGTTTTATTATGATCCGAATGTGATGAAAAGTTTTGTCCATTTTTTTACATTTAGATGTCCATTTTTTACAATTCAGATAATGTCCATTTTTTACAATTCAGATAATGTCCATTTTTTACAATTCAGATAATGTCCATTTTTTAAATTTGATAACGATGAATTGTAAAATATATACAGTGTGCATAAGTTTTGGCACCCCGGCTCAAATTCTCAACCGAGATTTTCCGAATTCACCACATTATTTTTGTTTGTTCCCCACAATACTAAAAACATTAAATCCCATACTGTAGGAAATCCCATACTGTAGGAAATCCCATACTGTAGGAAATCCCATACTGTAGGGCGTGCATCAGTTTACACTTTGACTGGGGAGTCGAAAGCTTTGCATCTGGCTGTAGGAGGTGCAGTATTGTGGCACATAATGGCACTGGTTTACAGAAAAAGAAAGAGAAAGAAAACCGTTACTGACCATGAATCATTTCTGGAGCCATCCAGTAGGGGTTTCCCACCACCGTGTATCTCTTCCTCCGGTCCGGCTTCTTCATGCCATGGATCTTCAGGTTCTCCTGGTTCTTGTCCTCCACCATCAGTCGAGCCAGACCGAAGTCCGCCACCACCACACTGTTATTCTGAGGACAGAAGTTTTGCAATTAAAATATATACACACAAACACAACACCGCAAGGAGAGCATGCAAACTCCACACACGACCAGAACCCGGATTCAAACCTCCAACCCTGGAGGTGTGAGCTAGCCACTGCGCCGCTGTGGGGCCCATGTATATATATATATATATATAACTAGTATATAACTATTATGCAACTACATCTGTGTTTGGACACTAGTGCCTGTTTTCAAAAAAACTACATTTCTTGCATAAATGATCAGTACCTTTTATAGTAAAGTATCAGTATCAGTTGTGCTGCACAGTACAGAACTGTGCTACACTTACATTATTTTATTTTGATAATTAATGTTATTTTGAATCGTTCTTGTAAGATATTTTGCAAAGTATGAGACGTGTCCTTAAAGCCCTCCTAGATCGCTGAACCAGAGAAAATACCTCTTACCATCCCAACTGTCCTCTAAGCGCCTTTTTAACTCACTCATTTACTCATTTGTTCCTACAGCCCTGCTACACATCGTAATGTTTCCGCTCTGTGTGCTTACCACAATGAACAAACTATAACACAAATATCTTGTGAAAAGAATGAACTACATGAAGAGGTTCTTATTTAAGCAGGAGTTTGATTCAGATGAGTTCTGATCTCTGTCCGATCCTCTGAGCTGTGGAGGCTGGAAAGGCCTGATCTCTGGACCCCAGAGTGTCAGTTTTTAAGACTCAGCCGTGTTTGACTCACCTCTCTGACCAGGCAGTTGTGTGAGTTGAGGTCCCGGTGGATGATGTTCATGGAGTGAAGGTAAGCCTGGAGAAACAGGAGGAAGAGAGAACTGTCAGTCACTGCTCCTCCACAGAACCGGCGTGACTGAAGGAAAACTCCGGAACACACTCACCATGCCGGAGGCGATGTCCTTGGCGAAGCTCACTCTCTGAATCCAGGGAAAACTGCTCTCCTGCAGGAGTGAGAGAAACAAACGGCTGTTTAGTGTATTTCAGCACCATTTCAGGGTTCATCATTAATACACTGCTGGTTAATTAACATTTACAACACCGATAGTGGTGCAAATATTGAGCCCTCTGACCAATCACAGCTTGCTGAGAGTGTCCTGACCAATCACAGTGTGCTGAGAGTGTCCTGACCAATCACAGCGTGCTGAGAGTGTCCTGACCAATCACAGCGTGCTGAGAGTGTCCTGACCAATCACAGCGTGCTGAGAGTGTCCTGAC
>JBBPCY010127372.1:0-17008 GCA_037974405.1 Brachyalestes nurse | reverse complement strand
ACACACACACACACACACACACACACACACACACACATATCTGCTGAAATTCTTAGTCCCTTGCTGCCTTGTGTATGAGCTGGAATACAGGGCAGCCAAACAGAAGACAGGAGCATTTACAAATTTTACAGTCTTACTGTCAAAGAAACAAAAACAGCCTGTTTAATTCTAAGAGATAAACTGTGGTTGTAAAATGGTTCTGTAAGAATGAATTATGATGAATATTTTGTGGTACACAGATCAACACAAACTTTGTGGAAAAAGCAGAATGAAAATGTAGAAAACTGTCCGTTTAAAAAAACCCCAGTAAATCAGTGTCTTTTAAAGTTATAGCCTGGCCAAAATTATTTCACTTTTGTTTACATGAATACATCGATTCCTCAGAACAAACAAAGCTGTGATTGCACACCCTGACAAAAACTGTGATTGGTTGGCGGCTTATTTGCATGTTGAAGCCTTCTGCAATATCAATTTTAAACAATACTGTGATACCCATTAACAGATGATATACTGTGCAGCTGGGTTCGATTTGTTGATTAATGAATATTGGGGGCAAAAGGGGAGAGATAGCTCTCATTTCAAGTTGGGTGGGTGTGGTTTATAAAAACCCCTGACTGGCACATCACTACTAGCTGGTCAAAGCCTTGCGTCAACTGACTGAATCAACAGTATGCTGCTAAATTAATGAGCATCTACTTTATAACCACAAAGCATATGGTAAACTCCGATCACAGTTAAATGTGTTTGAGCCACGGGATTCCAATCATGGTCAAATGTTCAGTTAACGAAGAAAGAAAGGTAAAACTCAGAACAGGTAGTATTGATGTTCTGTGCTTTTTCCCGCGCCTATAAGGACGTCCATGCTGGACGGCAGAAATGAGTTAGGTCCGATTGGACGGAAAGTGTTTTAGTAGTTTGAGAGAGATAATATGGATTCACAGACATAATAAAAATGGTTATTTCGTGCTATGTGGTGAGCTGTTCCTGTTAACACATTTTTCATGCATGTAATATTATGTATGTACCCTCTAAGCGTCAAAGTCGCAGAATGGAACAAATGAATAAAATGAATAAAATAGACTGTAGTTACAAATATAATGTAATATAGCATTTGTATTCCCTATCACTAGTTAGCAGACAAGTAGCACTTTGATTTAAGACTAAACTCATGTCATCTTCCTGTTCAAAGTTTCGAGTAAATAGCAGTGGAAACGAGCCTCGTGTCACTGGTGCGGAGGCATTCAATGCACATTACGAGCAGCATAGCTCCGCGGGGCAATCACCAATCCCCTTCACAACTAGACAGGGCTCGGTTGGACATTTCCAACGACCCCTCGTTTGCCAGAATATCCCCCGGAGTTATTAGCCAAAAACCGTTAACCTCGCCCAGGTGTCCCATTACTTTAGTCCCCCACGGACCTTCCGAGCAGCAAAGCTCCGCGGTGCAAGCACCCAGACACTTCAAACTGCACTTCAAACTTCAAAATGCCCAACATTTTTCTAATTTACAGTAAGTCTCTAACTTGAACCCCTTTTAAGCCACAAGCTTTTGAAATATTGATGTCAAAATCCAGTATTTAAAAACACTGGCCTGTAGACTGGCGCTTAAAGGTTTAATACGTGAAATTAACAAAGTGCTGTTAAAAAGACTGAAATATTAGCCTAATTCATATTAAAACAACTAAATTCAAATGTGATATCTCCGGTAGATACAGACAAATCGTGTGGAGTAAAGTCGGGCAGGCAAGGCGGCGTAAAGATCTCCGGGGCAGAAGATACGTGTCGATTTAAGCCTGCTATAGAAAGCTTTTCAAAGTATCGATGTTTGTGGACTCCATTCAGGCAGCCAACTTCCAATGATAACGGCACTGACATATTTAAACAGCTGTCAACAAATTAAAAAGTATATTATTTGTCAGTAGTCCGTCTATCTCTCTATATCAAACCCTCACTTCCGCCGTCCATTATGGCGCGGTCACGTGTCTGCAGAACATCAATACAAGTCATTGCAATTATGACAAGACTTTTTGAGTAACAGAGCTTTGTTATAGTCATAGCACACAAAATGACCGATACAGCAGACAAACAGTTCTTCAAACATGACCAATTTATGAAGCATTCGAGTGAGCAGTCTGCTAATGTGCTGAAAGAGGCTGTTGCTGAACAAAAATGTCGCAAAGTGCTTATGGCTGGATTTTTCCCTCACATTGGCGACAATTTTGTAACAAGTACTTAATTCCATTCAAATACTTCTAGTGGATCTTTCACATTTATTGCATTAATACTACTACTACTTCCAATAAAAATATCTTTTCAGATCTTGCAATTTTCTTCAAACATGTTTAAGTTGTTTTTCCCAGTTATATTGTGATGCCAACTTAACTGTGTCTCAAATATCAAGAATCAAACCAAATAGTGAAGTGTGATATAACCAACAAGTATTACTGTAGAATTATTATTGTATTACTGCAGACTTTTTTTTAAACCAAATTATGTCTCCATATCATATCACAACCTTTGTGCCACAATATGCATGTAAAGCTGCTGACAATACTTGTCATTTTCCAGCCTGCCAATAAACTAAACTAACACAGCAACTGCACCTTGGTTCAATTCAACTGAACCAATCCTGTTATACGTAATTATAAATTACATACTTTTTGAAGACTTTTTCTAACCATCCTGAAATTTGTCCTTGACCTAGTTCTTTAGAAAATAAAGCACACTGACAATAGTTGTTGTCGTGCTAAAGAACACACACACACACTGAAATTTTAAGTTGTAGATGCGGCCTGTTATGGACAAGATATGGTGGTACGCCATAATTTAAAATCAAAAGACGCAGATTACATCACATTCAAGATGCATAAAATATTGCCATTAACATCCAATGTCCCATTACAATAATATATTACTGCTCAGCCATGGCTTTTAACCTGGATGGTCAAATCCTTGCTCTACTGGCTGAATTAAGAGTAAACTGCTAAAGTCACAAGCAATCACACAACTCATAAGAAAATGAAAACTGAATTAACCACAAGCAGCACAATAGCCACCTCCAGCAGCTCTAAAGATTCAAAAACATTCAGTCAAAGATTCACACCGCAGTTGTACTGTTGGAGTTACCTTGCCACATACTGCCTCATAATATAAACACACCAACTCAGGAGACTGGTGAACTCTGGATATTATATACTTCTAAAGACAAAAAGTACATTTTCTGGATCATGTGAGCACATCGATTCATCCAGTGACCCACAGAACTGCTCATGTGAAACATCCGATATTGATGAAGTTAAAGTGCACAAGTAAAACTCTGGTGTTTTGTTGGTATTGAAAAGGCTAATCAATACATTTCTAATCAATAGTATAAACAGAAATTTTCTGGTTGTCCACATATTTGATTTGGCAAAGTTTTACACCGGATGCCCTTCCTGACGTAACCCTCCCCATTTACCCGGGCTTGGGACTGGCACAACGGAATTCACTGGCTTGTGCAGCTCCAGAAAGGGAAGATGTACAAGAAGGTAGTGAGAATATGTTGTCTGGTTTGATGGTTTGGAGACAGTGGCGCTGATGTAAAGACTGGAAGTGAGTTGAAAATGTTAAGGTTTGCACTAGGATTGATGAGGATGGACAGGACCAAGAATGAGTTTACTAGAGGGACAGCTCGAGTTTGGAGGAAAAGTCAGAAAGGCACGATTGTGTTGGTTTGGACTTGGCTGAGGAGAGACTTCGAGTATGTTGAGAGAAGGAGCCTGAGGATGGAGCTGCCATGGAGGAGGAGATGAGGAAGGTGTAGTAGGAGGTTTATGGATGTGGTGAGGGAGGACAGCCGGGTATTTGCTGATGATAGGAGGAAATGGAAAGTTCCGTTATAAACACAGAACAGTTTCACAAAACGAAATTATGTTTGAAAACTAAAGGTTGTGACTCTCCTGAGGACCAAAAGGGAGGGATCTAGTAAAAGACACAAACTTCAGTCCACCCCTCACTCTCACTATATTAGAAGTGCCCTACACACAGGACAAAATTCCAAAGCAACACACAGTCCAATTGTTAAAAGTTTCCAAAAAAGATGCAGGTCCTCACATTATAATTCACAAATCTTCAAACCATAGGGTTTATAGGTCACAGAATGTCGAAAGCTTTAACAATCGTTTCAGAAGCCGTTTCCGGTGCTTATTCGAGTGTACACTGACGAATAAACGAAAAACACTACACTACTGCCCAAACGTTTAATTATCTATTAATCATCCTTTAAATCTACATCTTCCCAAGAATGCAGCAAGGCAGAGGTCTAAAACTGATCAACTTTTCTGTACACCTTCTGTGAGGTACTTTAAACTCTCATTAAAGTATTAATGATCATTAAGATCAAAGATACTATGAAACAATATCTGGAAAAGAAAGAAAAGCAACCTCATTCCTTAAAACACTCTTGACCTCAGGGATGAGCAGGCAATCCACATTTTTGCTTCCAAAACACCTGACCCAGGTATCAAGTGTTCTTCATTAGCTGGATCAGGTGTGTTGAGAGCTGGAATCAAGCAATTTGTGGATCATTTGCAGGGTCCCCAAGGACTAGCCTGAGAAACATTTGATTATCACACTCAGACTTATGATATAAAGGCCTGCAAGATCCCTTTTATTCCCATTAATGCAACTGAATTGGGCCAAGATGCATGTATCTTAAACTGTCACTGTTAGGTGAACCACTGGCTGGTTTTACTATAAAGAAGAATATTTCACATTCTTAAAAACCAGATCAACAGAATTAGCTGTGATATATTCTATATTCTAGTTAGAGGGCTGTACAATCTTACATCCCATCATTTCCAGAAACAAACCAACTAACAGTTAACGTTAAGTCATGGTGGTGAATCAGAACTGATCTAACCAACGTGCGTTCTTCATTAGATATAAATATTTGACAGTGTCTCCAATAACATGAAAAACAGCACGACTGGAAAATGCAGTTTGCGGTCTGTCTTAACGTTGGTCTCAATGGAAAAAACAAGAGGGTTGATGTCAAACCCAGTTAAAACACTGGCTTAGTAACTGACAGCCACAGATTTCCAATGACATCGTAAAAACTAAACTAATTACTAACTACCAAACGGAGCTCTCTCTTCTTCACGCAGTAACAACGTTGACTAATAAAAGCACAAGTCTGACAGTTTTTCCTTTTAGTGTGATGTGATGATCCAGTGCTGCTAACCCTGTCAGTCTGACCTAGCAGCCAGCTAGCTAACCTAGCTAAATGGAGACGTTAAATCACTAGAAAAAATACTGGTCTGAATATTACAAATCTTCTCGGGTGACAGCAAGATGTATTGCAAGACTATATATACTAACTGATGGAACAACTAACATCTGCATTCCTACAAATCCAGCAACTTTAGTTTGAAGGCCACAACGACTGGCAGATTAGCAACAAGCTAGTGAGCTAACTGTGAGCTAACCAACGTTGAAGGGTCCAAACCAGCCTTGTTTTATATCACATTACACCTTGAGGTATATAGGTGTAAATAAAGCTTACCTTTGATGGTGTGATCTTCATTTAAAGTCTCAGATCTAGTAAGGTAGAGCCACTGATCCAGCTTCTGTACGGTTAGCCAAATGTTCAATCCAGATGTAGCGAAATCAGCTAGCTGGCTATCGAGATGAATGTGTTTATCGCAGCCAACAGAAGTCAAAATGGCAAATGAGGTTTGTTTTCTGTTCTTGGTGAAGCAGCCATGGCCGGACTGACCTACAGGGTCGTTGTTTTTGAGAGTGATCGAGCTGGTTATCCTCCTGGCGGAGTTTAACGGGTGATGCTAAATCAGCTATCTCGGTTCGAGCTGCTCAGGAGAGGAGCCCACCTTCACTCTCCCTCTGGTTCTGGACGGAGCACGGAGTTTAACACTCTACACGGCTCGCAGTTAACAGCTACGAAATTTTCTACTGCAGAAATGCACAGATATGTAAAAAATAGCACCTTTTCTTCTTCCAACATCAGATTTTTTGTTAGTTTTCACAAAATGGCGCTGGCTCCAGCCCCGCGCTGCGGACCGGCCGGGGGTTCGGACCCAATAAACCCGCTCCCCTCACTCCGGAGTGTCCGGCTCCGGGCTCTCTCAGCCTAGACACGGACTAAACACCTCACCCCGCCGAGCTGTCACCCGTAAGAGCCTCCGACTGGGTTCCTCCGGCGGGAAGAGAAAACATTTGAAAGGTAAAAAAAAGTCACCGACAAAATGGCGACAGCCTGTACTGTTGCCATAGAAACTGTCAATCAAGCAGAAAGGTACCCGGATGCAGGAATGACGGTTGAAAACAGAGATGACCGTTACTCAGCGAGACTGGAGAGTACACACTAAACACTGTAACTTTACAACTTTTTACTACTTTACTTAATACTTTTATGTCATGGTTTAAATGTACTTTTACTTCTCAATGTAGTTTTTCGTTACTTTTCAATATACTTTTACTTTGACTTTAATTCATCCTTGTTCGGTAGGTGATCTTTTTTTCAACATTTAATACTTTAACTTTACAAACATTTACTTACAAACATACCTTTACCTTACTTTCCTGTGTACTTTTACTTTACTCTCTGTACCTTTTCAAAGCTATACTTTTATACTAGAGTAAAACTGAAGGTACTGCGGAATTTATATTGAAAGAAGACTAAAGTTATTGCTAAATGCACATTTAAGTAAAATCAAGCAGAAGGGTACGAGACTGAAGAGTACACACTAAATCCTTTACAACTTTAACTTTACTACCATTTACTGCCTTACATAATACTTTACAAACGTTTACTAATTTATTTAATACTTTACAAACTTCTGCCACTTTAGTTAATACTTTAAATGTACTATCATTTACTACTTCACGTTAACTTTACTACCATTTACTACCTTTCGTAATCCTGTAACTTAAAACTTTACTTTATGATTAAAATTTACTTTTATGTTACTTTTAAAATTTTTATTTTAAGACTATAATTCCTCCCCGTTCTGTAGCTGCAAGTTTTTAAATCATTAATCTGTTCTGAATCAGATTTTTGCAGTACAGTATACAACTCAGCTAATAGTTTTATCTGTGAATAGACTGAATGTTATTAAATGTTTATCTCATTATCTCATCATCTGCTGCTATTTTATTGCATTTATTTTTTTTGCATTTACACTAAGCCACTTTCATAAGTCATTCTGGACAACTGATCTTCTGGTCCAGTACACAAAATCTTTATAAACAGCATCAATGTTACACTGTTATTTGTGAGAATAATGTTTCTGTCATTGTGCTGAACTATTGTTTATCTTTTTATTTTTCTATTGTCTTCTTATCTTTTTTGTTGCAGTGAGCATGTTAAGACACAAGAGTTTCCCTCGGGTTACAAATTTTTTTTCCTTTACCTTTTTTATCATATCTTATCATATCTCATCTTATCTTGTCTTATCTTACTCTCTGTACTCTCTGTAAAGATATTACTAAAGCCAAACTGGAATAAAATGAAAAATATTACTAAAGCCAAACTGTAGATAAAGATAACTGTAAACTAAAGATACTAAAGATAAAACTGAAGATATTGCTAAACCAGAAGTGAAGTAATAATAAATATATTGCTAAATCCACACTCAGGTAAAAGTAAATACTAAATATGTCAAATATTTTATCTATATATGAAATTGTGGCGATGCTTCAAATGTGTTACCTGTTATATCAGAAGTGGACACTACAAGAGAATATAAAAACGAATATAAACCAGATTTTGAGGGATTGGGTGGTTTTTACAGCCATTATCAGGTTCAGTAAGGAACATACAGCAAGTTTTCTTATCACTGTTTTCTCCAGAAACATTCACAAGCTCTTTCTGTGTTTTTATCATAAATGTTTGCCTTATACTCGATCTGCATTCTTCTCCTTTAGATCGTGTTAAAAACTCCCAGTTCAGCTGCTGCTAAAAGAAATCCGGTTCATTAAACTGCATAGCACCACGGACAGCGACGTGTAACTCTACTGTACTGAGGGAAGAAAAACTAATGAGCTGAACAGAGAATGAAATGTACTGTTTCTTCATACATCAGTGTAGCTTCAGGACGACTGCTGCTGTATTACAAAAGCACCTGTTGAGCGCTTTTCACCATTTTGGTCCAAAAGCCTCTTCCTTTTAGCACAGTTTAACTGACACAGCTTTGCATGGTCCTATAACATCTAATGCATTTTTCCTGTTAGTGGCTGATCTTTCACCCCATCACTGAAGTCAGTTTTCAAGAATTCTCATTCATTTTTCATGATGCAGCGCTACACCAAGTTTAAAATCAACTCTTTTGAGAAGTCTTTGTAGAGCCTGTCTTTTATCTGTCCGCAGTCGATCTAAACCCTAATTTCAGATACATACATCATGCACTGTATAAACATGTAAAAGAGCCTGTCATGTGGGTAAACATAACTTTTTTCTTGTATCTTGCAGTTTTTTGTTCACTCACATCATTTTATGTGGTCTAATTTATTTTTACATGATCATTTTCCAACATACACTACCAGTCAAAAGTTTGGACACACCTTCTAAATTCAATGTTTTATCCTTGTTTTTATTATTTTCTACATTGCAGATTAATATTGAAAACAACATCAAAATGATGAAGGAACTCATGGAATTATGCAGTAAAAGAGTTAAACAGACCAGTATATGTTGTGTAATAAGGTAATGATGGACTGTTTTTACTTAGTTAAGTGGTTCTTGCCATAATGTGGAGTAGAACCAGAGTGGAATAGGATTACTAACTGTGTTCCAACCCCACCATCACAACTGATGATCCCAAACACATTAAGAAGGCGAGAAATTCCACTAATGAACTCTTGACAAAGAACTTCCTGTTAATTAAACACCATTCCAGGTCGATTCCTCATGAATCTGATTATCACAAAGCTGTCATCAGAGCAATAGTTTTCAATATTAATCTACAATGTAGCCAATAATAAAAACAGAGGAAATTGTTGAATGAGCAGGTGTGTCCAAACTTTTGACTGGTAGTGAAGTATACATAGTATACAAAATGTAATTTTTGTAATGATTCCTTCAAGACTGATAATGTAATTGAGCTCTGTCCTGATTGGCTGCTCTCCATTGTGGCTCATTCAGAAAACAATCTGGGCTGAAACACTCTTTATAACTAGCTCTAGGCTGAACGTGTAGTTAAACTGTATGTAAATGAGTTGGTTTTAGTGACTTAACAAAACCAATGAATTCTAATCAACCATAGTTTCCATATGGGGGATTAGTACAGTGGTTCCCAAACTGGGGGGCGCGGAGGTATTGCAGAGGGGTACACAAATGGGATAACTGAAAACTGACCAAGTGCTCAATAGGCACCTTGTCCTGCTGAAAGAAGCCACTGCCATTAGTGAACATTGTTGCCGTGAAGAGGTGGTCTACTTTATCTGCAACAAAGTAACATCTACATGAATGCCAGGACCCAAGGTTTCCCAGCAGAGCACTGCCAGAGCGTCACACTGCCACAACAGCTTGTGTTTGTGAGGCACTTTGTGTTCTGACACCTTTCTGTTGTAGCCAGCAGCAATCTGTGCTACAGTATCTCTTCTAGACCAGAAGGGTTAAAATTCACCCCCCACACACACCAGTGAGCCTTAGGCACCCATAACCCTGTTACCTGTTCACCAGTCACCCTTCCTTGGGGCACTTTTGGTAGGTATTAACCACAGCAGGTGGCCTGGTGGTTAGGGAGATGGCCATGCGATCAGAAGGTAGTGAATCCCAGGACTTCACATTTGAATCCCAGGACTGCTAGTGGCACCACTGAGGTTCCCTTGAGCAAGATGCCATCCCCACACACTGCTCCCGGGCGCCCCCCCATTGGTGGGTAAAATGCAGAGAAAGAATTTCACATTGTTCACACTGGCTGCCACGTTCACGTGTGATTGTACGGGGCCACTTTGCATCATGGAACCCCGCTACCCCCAAAGGCATGTAGCTTTGGAGCTGCTCAAACCCAGTCGTCTAGGCATCACACCAACTTCAAAAACTGAGTGTTCACTTGCTGCTAAATCCATCCCTCCGCTTGACAGGTTCCATTGTAATGAAATAATCAATGTATCATGAAATAATATATTAATCATTGTAACCAAGCTGTTTTTGTGATGTCCTTTACATATATGCACTCTTAAGCCTATAGCAGTTTAGCCCAGTCCATTCATACTGATGTTACATTTTTCAGATTATAGGCCAGCAAATCAGAGCCATGCGTCTTTATATAAATCAGCTTTAAAAGGACGAAAGAAAACAGCTTCTTAGTTCAAAGGGCTAAATAGCAGTTGGAAAATGGTCATGGAACCTCAGGAACAAATACTACAAATATTTAGGATATGGGCTCTTTAAATGAAGTAAACTTCTTAAAGTGTTTATTTAAACAAAAGTACTTTATTTAAACAAAAGTAAAAAAACAAACAAAAAAAACAATGGTCACTATTTACAATACTTGCATGGCTGCAGTCACTCTCTTTGGTCTCACTGGTAGCTTAATGCAAATAGAAACAAGAAGTGGATTCTGGCATACAAAGCACCAATTACAGACAGAAGAGCGGCAGATAAGAGAATCACAATTTCACAGCCTGCAACAACATACCAAACGCTGGCTTGCAAAAGCAGTGTTTTTGTTTTTTATGAAAAAATGTATTAAATCAACAGAGTGATGAAACATAGCCGGTCAAACCCAAACTTTAACAATATAAATAACAAAACCTTAGCAATATTTACAGCTTTAATGCATTTATGCTAGATTAGTTTGGTTCCACTGCACAAGAATCTCAACTAAATGCACACACAGGATTAGGTAATATTTTTTAGCACTTCTTTGACAAGGTTCTAAACAGGTACAGTTTCGCAGTTCAATTCTGAAATATTCACATTTCGTTCTTAAACAAAGCCTCAAGTAAACAGGAAAGTTAAATAGTTCAAACATATTCATTTAGGCCTTTTTTCATCCAGAGGGCAGATTTCAGGTGAATTACACAGCTGACACTTTTATTAACATTTGCAAGCAAGTGAAAACAGCAGTTTCTGACATCCCAACTGAACAGAAAGTCTAACACAGGGTGAGTCAGTACACCCTTTTAAAAGTGGGGGCTGGATTTCAAACCAGTAGTAGTGAATCTTCATGAAAACATACTAGAGGCAACATATCGGTACTCAGTATGGTCCTTGAAAGACATACAGCTTAACATATTCTTATTCAACTCAAAAAGCTTTCTCATAATAATTGCTCATTGAGACATAACTGAAAACTGACCAAGTGCTCAATAGACTGCATAAAACATACAAAACAAGGTAGTGACTAATCAGATGCTGAGGGTAATTTCATTAAAGTGAGTGAAGCACAGAAATGAAAAGAAAAACAAAACAAAACAAGGACTTGATGAATCTAACATCTCTTATCCCAAAATGCAAAGGAAATCACAGTTGAAAGGCTAGTTTTCTGAAACATGAGGTAATTTGGCCTAAACAAATGGAATCTATTTTTAATAAACAATCAAAAATGTGAAAGGCAACATAATTAACATTTAACATACACAAGTTTCCAAACAGGTACATTACAGGTAATCCTCGAAGCAGAGGATTCACAACCAACGACACACATCATTTAAATGGTCTTCCTCTTGGTAGGAGGATGGAGAGACACCAGGTCCACCAGGCAAATGTGACCGTCTACTATCAGTGCAGATTGTGATACAGTCTGCTACAATACTGCCTCCGCTCCTGAAAAACACACACATTACTTCAAAAAAGGAATCCCACATAAGCAGCTACTGGATTACACTAAAATTTAAAGTGCAAAAAAGTATTTATTAAGGATCCACCCATCATTAATTAAAGGTTTTATACATTCAGATTGAGCAATCAATGATGTTAATAGCCTTTAAAGGTCACGCTGTGTGGGCTAAATGAGTGTATAAAGAAAACTAATATATTTCTAGTATTTGTCATAAACAAAGTTCCTAAACATAATATTATTTGTCCTGTAATGAGCCAAACTGTTATGTAAATTCCTAAATGAAAAAAAGCCTATTTATATGACAATGTTTTCAAGTAAGAGGCATAAAAAGTAAGTTAGCAAAATGAATTATGCATAACAGTCATCATAAAATTAAAAACAAGACAATCCAAATGAAACCAGTAGAAAATACACACACACACACACACACACGCACACACACACACACATATATATACATATATACAGACCAAAGGAGGTAAGCCAATATGTATTCAGCATAAATCTGACAAACGCTTTCTCACCCTGAAATGATCTTTTGGTTTTATGCCTCTGTTTTTTGACTCTGGTTTTCCTCAAGCTTTTTGCTTTCCTCCAGTGAGCCGTCCTCTTTTTCTCCAGTTTTCCAGGTGCCTTGCCTGAGTAGAAGGAACAAGTTGGATTACCTCACAAACCCCTCTTGTTAAATACAGATAATTGCTCGTTAGTTAACCTATAAACTCAAAATGCCAAGAGTTGCAAAGGAAATGAAGTCAGCTGTGATATGATACCTGGTTCTCTTCATGTATATCCAGTAAATCAGACCAATAGCCACAGCCGCCAAGATCACACCTATGACGACCCCCACTGCCACTTGTGCCTGGCCAGAAGAGTTCTCTGCTGATGAAACATAAAGGAACATAATAAGTCAGAAGCTATAACAATACATGCTTGGCGGGCCAAAAAAGACAGGAGAATGAAAGCTGATAGGAACAAGCAGAGTTATGGAAACGATCAGACAGATACTTGTTACTGTGGACAAATAATAAAACAATGAATGTAAAACGTTAATGGGTAAAACCGGTTCTGTCAGGATGCTGGGCAGGTACTTCATATTCCACAAGACCCAGTATATTTATCAGACTCAAACTCAAACAGTATTGGAAGCACAAAGATCATGTGTACATTTCTCAGACACTATCACACAACTGTTCTCTATCACAAAAATGTCCAAATGTTGTAGAACCCTCTTAGTACATTCAGCTTTATCAAAGTGTGCACAGAGCATTCAGTTACCTGATGCCAAGCTTTAGCTAGAAGGGTGTTTGTGATCCAGAACTAATTATCCAACATTAATGTCTGTCCTCACTAAGGCTCTTACAGTTGAAGACAGAGTTGTAGAGGTTATTACTGTAGGAAATAAGGTATTAACTCCATATTAATACTTTTGATTTTGTTACAAAAAATGCTACGTGAGCAGATGTCTACAGACTTTTAGACATATAGCGTATGAAACTGTTAAAACCAATTCATTTCAGTACTGAAAGAAGGGGTACATTATAAGCTGTTCGACAGGAAAGTAATTGTAAAACTCATTGAACTCACCTTGTTTGCCAATTGCCACCTCCTCAAGTACTGCAATCAGATACAACATCATATAATGTGTGTATTTTTTTACAAATTGGCAGAAAATAATGACGGAATATTCCATAATATGTAACCCACTATAAATCAACTACCCATGGTCTAGAATATCTAGTAGATAAAGTGCCATACTGTGGAGACTGACAATACAGTGCCAAAGCGTACAAGTCACTATATCTAGCTAAAGCCCCAATCAGAAACTGCTGAAACAGTGCCATGGCTACAAGCAGAGCGTACAATTGGTATAGTAAAATAATGAAACTGTTTTGTTATTTGAAAGGCTCTGTTAATGGAAAACCATTGGCCTGCATGGCAGTTGCAGCACTTGCTGAATCGGTCACTACCAAGCATGCAAAGTGACAACATGTGTTCAGAAACAGAGGACAGAATCCAGCATCCCGACAAACCAAGAAAGAAAAGGAAACAGAAAGGGAAGGAGATGCACAAATGGCCTTGGGTAGATCCTATCAAACAGAAAGAAGACCAGATTTCTGCTGGTGTCTTTCTAGAAGAAACTAGGATATTTTTGTTGTCATAATTCAATTCAATTCAATTCAATTTTATTTATATAGCGCTTTTAACAATGTCATGTCACAAAGCAGCTTCACAGAATGAAAAAAAAAATGTGTGTGTGTATGAATGAAATGTCTCTGATGAGCAAGCCAAGGGTGTCGGCGACAGTGGCAAGGAAAAACTCCCTAAAATGTCAATAGGAAGAGACCTTGAGAGGAACCAGACTCATCAGGGAACCCATCCTCATTTGGGTCATAAAATAATATATTGGTCTGAAATGGCAACTTTATAAATTAGGAAAAATGTTGGTGACAAGATTATATTCCATGTCCTTTAGGACAATTTCTATGGATCCATTTATCACGCAATGTTCACCAAATATTAAGAACGTTCTATATGGTTCAATGGTTTAAAAAAGTAAAAACAGAGAAACTACAAGACTGTGATTAAATGAGTATGATATGGCACCAGAGATTAACTGAGTACAGTATTTATTCACCCAAGACCATTTAAGAGTGATTCTAAGAACGAACCCAACGTAAACGTGTGAGTGCTTTATGATATAAAAGACCCGTAAGGCTGCAGACTATACTTACGAATCGACACGTCAACGCTCTTTGAGGTCTGGCCTAGTTCATTAGAAACTGTGCACTGGACTGTGAGATTGACGGTTGGAATGATGGTGATTCTGTGTGTGACCCTCCCTTCTACATAAGGAGTCTCAGTGGCCTGCAATTACAATGCAGAACATGCATTAAGTTGTCAGTCAGCACTAACCTTGTGGTTAGACTAGTTTCATGGTATAGCACATACACTATAATACCAATAACAAATTCACACAAAAACTGTCACTGGCAGATAAACACTACAGAAGCAATCTCCAAAATTAACCCCAGTTCCCGCTCCTTTCTAAAGAGCATCTTCCAGGACATTGTTAGTGGTCACCTAGCTGGTATGATAAACAGTGATTGTGGCCTACGATTTTGCCTATTGACATTTCTAGATTAACCTTTACAGCTTTTCAGTTTCCTAGGATTATTAACTGCCACTGACTCTTATCTTATCAGTCACTTAGTTTGCATACATTTGGGTTCCCATTCATTGTTTTGACCTCAGTTTCCCATTCACCTCTCTCAACAATGCTCAACACATTTAAAACCGTTACTCCCAGCCAGGATAACCCTAATCCTATGTGGGCAAAGCTAGCTAGTTAACATGTAAACTTTAGCCAAAGAACCAAAACATGCTAACCAGTTTCACATTAGTCGAGTGTTTAAAACAAGTTGGGAAGAAAGCTTATGTTAATCTATACACCTACTAAACCAACTGCACTTACAGGCCAGGAGTGACACATATTTATATTTGAAGGATAATATTTTAAGTTGTAATGCCACCCATATAGCAGCCTATTCAAAATACTCTTGACCATGAACTGCCATTTGAATGTTTATTTAATCCTGAACATAACTTGGTTCTTTCAGATGCTAATATTATTAATAAATAATCTAACAGTTCATTTGCAGCTAAAGGAAAATGGGGAAAAATTATTTTCCAGGACATTTTACTTTTTCTCTCATTTTCAGTGACTGGAAAATTTGTCCACTGTTCTCCAGAGATTGTGGGAACCTAGCGCCTGTTTAGCAAAGCATAGCTGTGATCCCACTAAACACCACTTGAGGGCAGCATAAAACCAACGGGCTACTGCCACTAAACAAAAACACCAAATTCAACTGACAACACCTTCCTCTGCCAACACAGATAGACTTTAGTTATAGTCATAATCAGAGTCCAGTCAGTTTTTAACGTATTATTGGTCAACAAAACACTTTTCTCATGTGGCCATTAGTCATTAGTCCACAGCATCAGTGACAGTGGGTCTGTATATTTAAAATATGCACACTATTCTCATTCTGGTTCAACAAATTATGTTGTGATTTCTGAAATAGACTTTTTTTTTTAAAGTGGTCATGTCAGCTGTTGCAGCAGAGTGGAATCAAAAGCTCAGAAATATGCCAACATTTAGTCTCTTATGAAATGTATTTCCTGTCTTTGAATACATTCTAGTGTCACAGAGGGAAGCTTTAACCTGAGAAATTGTATTCTGGAACAGAAATGAGCACCTTCACAAGGCTCCCTGTAACATATCAATCTTTTTGAGACCTCCCTGACTTTACTAAAGCCCCTAATAAAAATGAGGCTCACACAATCTTTTACATGGTCAAAGCTACATGTTGATGAGTGTGGCAGCACATGGCTGGGTGTGTAGATTCAGTGTTAGTGAGTTCACCCTCACATTAGTGCCATTGATGCTCCAGTGCACAGTGGGTTTGGGTGAGCCTTCAGCCTCGCAGCTCAGAATTTTGAAATTGCCGTCATCACTGCGCTGCTTCAATAGCCTGCTGATCACTGGAGCGCCTGCAACAAGGCCCAACATCTTCAGTTACACAGGATACAAAGTTACATGGCATACGAAGCTTAATAAGAGGAACTGTCTACTACAGTTATTGAGACACATTCTTGAAACACAGCTAATTTAAAACAAACCAATGCATTTATACCAGCATGACATAGAGTATTATAGTTGAAAGGTTAGCTTCACTTACCTTGCACAGTCAGTTCAAAAGAGGCCTTTTTGATGAGTCCGTCCATGGAAACCATGCACTCATACACTCCGGAGTCTGAGTACTTCAGCTTGCCAAACTTAGGAGGAACATTCGATTTGGCGTTGTCCTAAAGCACAGTTTCAGTCAAAAGCTGAAGTAGCAAAAGCTTAAATTGAAAGTTGAATACAATTTTGAAAACATCTGGCTCGTTTTACCTTTGAGCAGGTGACTTGTGGAACTCCGGATGCGTTGACTACAACTGTTGCTTCAAAGCTCTCATCTAAACGTTTAACAATCTTTCCTCTTGTGGTGTTGACATCCAGATCTACAGAGACATAAACGTATGAAGTTCTAGTTGATATATAAACACATATATATGTTTTCCAAAACACAATAAAAGCCAAATTAAAAAAAAAGACTTTGTCATGCCATTTTGCTGTGCACTGAACCTATTCACTGCTCCATCAACATTTCATGCCAAAT